>JASXSY010002391.1:0-46234 GCA_034509805.1 Sipha maydis | reverse complement strand
CAAAGTAGAAGAAGAAGAAGAATTAGCACATTTCATAGACTCAATCAACCATTCAAATTTTAAAATATGATTGGAAACAAGTATAATAACTGCTTCTGCAGGTAAGAAACCAATATATTTTATTTTTTCCATGCCTGCGGGTCACTATTTGGTGATCACTGGTATACAGGATTAAACAGATCACCCAAGCATTTTTTTTTATATTAAAAAATCTACAAGTACTACAGTTTAGAAAAACTACACTTAATTAAAGCGATTACATAAGCCACAGTGACTTTATGAGGTTTTTGTGATTATGAATTATCAATGTATATTCAGCATAACATAATGCTCCCTTCAGATAAATGTTAACTCATAAAACCATTCACATATATACTCAACATTCTTGGTGATGCTTGGAAGCCTTCTTATTTCGTATTACAGCTTAATCATATCTGATAACCTATGAGAAAGATTGAATTCATCAACCTATTTACCAATGAAAACTCTACTTAAATGAAACTTGAAAATATCCTAACTTTGAAATCAATTGCAAATATCAATTTCTGATTGTAGATTCACGATTAGCGTTATTTTTGTTAAGTAAATTGAGTATACATGTTAAAGATTTATGACAAAAATATTACGAGTTAGTTAATAACAAAATGGTCAATATAGAGAAATAATAATACAAGCAATCGTTACACTAAAAATGTAAGGATATTAATAACAATTTTTTTTTGTTGATATTACTGTATAATGATAATTTATATTACTTTTTTTTTGTTTTTTCTTTCCTGTATTGTCTGAAACAAAAATTTGACATTCAAATACCACGGAAAAATCAATAATTTTGTAACAAAAAAATTTACCATTTGGTGCACCTCCGCCATTATTTTGTTGATCAGGATTCATGACTTTCTTTAGTCGTGAAAAATGTAAAATTATAGTGTTAAGAAAATAAAATGAATGATATTTCGTCGCTTACTGGAAAATGAATATTTAAAATTTATTGACATTTAATGTTTAACATAATAGGTAAATTCAATAGGTGATGATTAAAACAATTATTCATAAAGTTATTTACTAGTTTATAATGTTTGTGTTTAGGTATGAGAGTAATATAAGAAATAACATATCAATGAAGTAAAAACATGGTTTTCCCAAGCCCTCAATACGAAATTAAATGTGAATACAGATAAGTTACAAATAACACTAATGAACAGTAAATGTTAAAATTGAATACGTCATATAAGTGAAAGTCTAGGTCGATAACAATAGTAACTTACCAAATTATTGTGTATGACAATTTTAACAAGAACAAAAATATATTGACACATAATTCTTTCCATTAAAATGTTGGTTCGACGCAGTTACCAATAAGATCATATATAACATATTATAAAGTTACATAATTTGTTCATTCTTAATGTAGTGTCACGGACCGTACATTACTGCATTCTAAGAGTATGTAAAATTTAACTCAAAAAGGACCTTGTCATCGGTTATTTAGATAACCAGGTCACTAATTTGATGATACCATGGTCATAAGTACTGATATTGTATATATATTCTATGACCGTGGTTATTTAAGTTAAATAAAAGATGTCGAATAAACATAAGTTAAATAAAAGATATGTTTATTCGACACCACTGGTCGTATACAATTGTTACCGACATTTCGTTTTTTCAGATTTTTAACATGTTTTGTTATCATTTTATTTGTTTGTAGTTTTTCATTAATAGCAGAAAGTCTGGATCTCGTGTTATAGGTTACTTATACTTAATTCTCAATTAAAGTTTTAATCATAATGGCTGATGTCTTAGACTTGAACGCCGAAGAGTTTGTCGAAGAAGATGATGGTAATGTTATTGTGTTTTTTTTCAATAGTTTTTCTAAAAATTTTGAAATTAATAAGGTACTATGGCAAACTAAGGATTTTTGTCGTTTTATAAATTATGCATATAATTATTGATTTAATCTTTGCGAACACGTTACACATTAGCTTGTTTATTAAATCCTATCACCTAACACTGATTTTTTAATGGATACGACTATATTTGGAATATTGCATTAATTCCTTATTCAAATTGTAATGAATTATTTTTAATTGAGATGGTTTTCTATAATATATTATTTTTCAGACATGTTTAATGTTGCATTATAATATGAAAGTTGAGCAATAGTATTAACTATGCATGCTTATATGGAATGTATATATTATGTATGTTTGTTACATTTGTGTTGATATGCCAAAAACTTATTTTAATAGAAGGAGTTTCCAAACTAAAAGAAAAAGCTAGAAGAAGAAAAGGACGTGGATTTGAAGATAAATCTAAAAGAGAAAATATTAAAGATGAAGCCATGGAGTTTGATTCTGTTGATCATGAAGATGATGGACCTGGACCACAAAGATGTAATTATATTTATTGTTTTATGATTTTTCTGTATAATTTTATAATGTTTTTACAATTTCCACAGCGGTTGAAGGGTGGATTTTGTTCATATCTTCTTTACATGAAGAAGCACAAGAAGATGATTTACATGATAAATTTGCTGAGTTTGGAAAAATAAAAAATCTGCATTTAAACCTGGACCGTAGAACTGGATTTTTAAAAGTACATTTTATTTTAGTGTTTATATTTTTAATCTAGGTATTAATGTAATTTTTTTTCAAGGGTTATGCATTAGTTGAATATGAGTCATATAAGGAAGCATCTCGAGCTAGGGAAGGTCTCAATAATACAGATATTTTAGGACAGCAAATAAGTGTAGATTGGTGCTTTGTGAAAGGACCAAAAAGGTATATTCCAATTTGCTAACTAAATATATGTTATTTCAAAAATTTTTATTTAAATTTTTCAGAATTAAAAGGTCAAGACGTCGTATGGCTAATTATTAATGAATTAAAATATTAAAACTGATTTTAAAAATTAAGTTTTTTTTTTTATTCATCAACTCGAACTATAAATATTTTTTAAACCATTTAATTAATTTTCTAATAAAACAAATTTATTTACATCTATATAAATAAATTAATTTCATCTTAGTTTGTCTGCATTTACAAGAAAATATTAATGTCTAAATTGTATTTCTTGATACAAACATTAAATAATGAAACAAAAATTATCTGGAGTTTTTTTTGTATTAGAAATTTTTAAAACTATTAAACTATAATATAGGGTTATATAAAAAATTATGCTAATGGTAACATAAAATGTAAATAAATTTATTTAACATATTGACATTTTCAGGTTTTGAATTATCCATTTTTTTTATTATCATAAAGTATAACCAATGAGAAATGATAGTATATAGCTAAGTAGAAAACATAACTATTTTCTTAGTCCAAAAACCTTAATTGGCTTATTAATTTAAATTTATATTTATTATTATACTATATTTTCTATACAATTAATTTCTCAATAGTTGTTTTATTTTATTGAGCATAGATTTATAATTAAGAATATGTTTTTTTATAACATATTCTGTTAAGATTTTACTATAAACCAATAGTGGTGTAGTAAATGTAAATGTACAATGCACAATTAATATTTTAATACAATCATCTAAATATATACTTCATACTTAAAATACTTTCAAGTTTCATATTTTATTGTTTTATGCATTTAAATATGCATATTGGAATTTCAATAATATAAAATAATAGTTCATTAAATTTTAGAACTATCAAAATTATAAAAATATTTAAGTATTTGTAAAATTAATTATACAGAATTTCAACTGTGATGCTTATGTGTTACATTTTTGTCACACTACTGTGGTAAATGATTGGCATTTGATACCTGTTATAGAAATAATACATTTTTGTAAATATAGTACTTCCATCTTGCAGAAAAGTTATAAAAAAGTTTAAAACTAACATCTTTAATGAAGATAAAAATGTAATCATTATTATTATTATTATTTATTATTATGTAATCAAATATTTTTGAGATTCAATAGTAGTGAAAAGTAATGTTACCATTTGTTTTAATATCTTCGCAAATTACATTTTATTATTAGAGTTTAATTTCACCCATGGTCTAATGCATAGTGAATAGATGAACCATATACAATTTATAACCAGTATTTACATATGTCAAATTTTAAAGAAAAATGAATAATTAAAAATGTAATGAAATTAGAATTCAGTATTGGTTCTAGCAATATAACTGAAATATAAATTGTTTTATTGATTGCTGTTACTATATTAACTTTACAATAGTGGCCGAGTGGACTAAGGTGTCGGCTACGATACGTACCGTCGCTGGTTCGAACCCGGCCACGGGCAGTCTCTCTACTTGGACAGGAAACAACTGCCTTTGGAGAGAGATTGCCATCCCCCCTCCCCGGGACATGGCAGAAACCTACGGGTGTCCCAAAAAAATTCTGCCAACCAGGTGGTCCAAGATTGTTAGTCATAATCTCGGGGACACACCTTCCACACGAGTATATATATATAACTTTACAATAATTTTCTTAGTAAATTAATAAGTATTTCTTAATTCATTGCATGATAAATGTAATTACATCTTGTAACTTTCTTAAGGTACCTGTACACTGTAGATTTTTTTTTCGTAGAGTTTACTCTAGCTAGAGTCTAGAAGTGTACACAACATATAGAGCGCTCTAATGGTTGCCTCTCTAGGATCTAGGTAGGCTCATTAGAGTAGACGAAAATCTACAATGTACATGGAGATAGACACTGTAGTTAGATCAGTCAAGATATATTTGTTTTAGTTGAATAGACTAAATAGAGCACGTGGAAATATTTGAACAGTTTTTTTCAATAATGTTTTTGTTTTTTATAATTATTTTATTATATTTTTTATACATTTTCTTTTAAATTTATTTGTACAATGGCCGATGTTATGTGGGACAAGCAAAAAAACCTATAAGCTAATTGAGTTTCTTGAATCGTCTCCTGAACTGTGGAATTGTACTCTGAAGACAGGCAGCTAAAGGCAAAATGTATAGACTATCAAGTTTGACTAATGTACATGGGCCGTAGACTTATCTAGGTAGATTTGATCTATGCCCTCTCTATGACTGCTCTAGTTAGAGCACATTTCACTATAGTGTAAACACACTTCTAGTGCAGTCTAGCTAGACCGATCTAACTCTAGTTGTATTTCTCTCTACAGTGTACAGGTGCCTTTACAGTTATGTTATCTTTAAAGAAAAGAATCAGTCTACGTTGTGTCTTATAATAAACCTAATTAGTTGGATGTTTTTTAGTAATATTTCTAATTATAGGATACATAATTGTACTATAATAGACATATAATTAAATTATTATTCAGGCAAAACATACAATTCAAAATATTTTTGCTGTTAAATAAATAATTTCAATATTATTACCATATCCTTGTAGAAATATTCTGTTTAATCATAATAAAGTTATTTTACTAATCTACAAATACACCATAAATTAAGAAATATATTTAAAATAAAATATAATAAGTTAAAATGTTTAAGTTTAACATTTAAAGGTAACTTGAGTTAAATTTTAATCAATAATGGTAAATGATATTAATAAAAAAATATATTTTGAAAACAAATCATTTTTTAAATGTTAAAATCTATGTGATATATGCTTATATTAATAATAAGTATAAATTAAATGCATTTACAATACTACACAATTTTATCATTTTTTTTAATATAATGGTTATCATTGTTTTATATTTCAATTTATTGATTTTCAGTTAACAACATAAATTATCATTATAATTCAAACATAATTTGAATTATTATATTAAATATAGGTGATTAAATTTTACTAAGCATATTTAACTGAAATATCAGAATATTATAACTACTATAATCTATAAACATATTATGTTCAACGCACCAATAATAAACACAAACAAAATTATATAACATGAAATAAATAATTCACATAAACATAAATTCAAAAAGGAATGAAAGGAAAGTTAATAATTAAAATGAATAGGAATGTCTGTAGTTCTTTATGGACAATTAAAAATATTAAAGTTTATTCAATGATTTGTAGTAGTTGGCTAATACCTCCCAGGCTGAAGGAGCCATAAATCCAGCAGGTGGTTCAACACCATCCTTAGCAAGACCTATAATAATAATTTTACATTTAAATATGAAAAATTGATAAAAACAAAATGATTAAAAAACCTACCTCTCATTTTCGTGCCAGATATAAAATTGAAATCATTGTGTCGGGAAGAATCATAAAAGTCCATTGCTTTTTTGGTTTTGTCGTACGCTGCAACACGGAATGGAATGATTTCTAAATCGGACAGTCCTGGTGCCATTGTCAACACACGAGCACCATGAGTAGGGTCAAATAAATCACCAGGTTTGTTGCTATCAGGATGTGGAACTCCAGCTGGATCTCTGCCTACTATGTAAAAGTTTGCTCCAGCAGACATTCGAGCTTTAGCATGCCATTGTACCTAGAATAAATGTTATAAAAAGGATATGAATAGTAAATTACTGAAACAAAAACTTAAGTGAATTATTTGTTATAACATTCAATTATTTAAAGTGAATGTAAGTTAGGGTTACCATATTTTATTTGACGAAAACCGGGACAATTTTTTCCCATTTTTTCTTGTTTAAAAAATGTATTTATATATTAATAATTTACTACTGCGACGTCTCCTAACCGGATAGAAAGTCTGAAAGAAACATTGTTTGTAATATGGCTACTGTGATTAGCTCATTACAACTGACAAAATATTAATTAATGGTCGATTCCTTTAGTGAAAACTACAACTATCATGTGTAAACAACAATACACAAAAAAAAAATAATCATTTAGTTGGGAGAATAATTAAAAACAGATTTCGTGAGTAAATTATTCAACATTTTATTTTATCATGACAATAATATTATGGTTGTTTGAACTAAAGTTTAATAAAATACAAACATACATTATTAAAGAATCATTCCGGGACAATTGGCTGTCCCAAAACAAATTATTGGGACACCATACTCAAAATCGGTACTGTCCCAGCAAAACCGGGACGTATGGCAACCCTAATGTAAGTTATACTAAAATATTTACTTCAGTAGGACCAGCATAATTCATTGGTGATGGAAATATAGCTAAAACAGTTGATTCTGGATCTAAAATTCTATCTTTAAGAACAGCTTTGTGTTGAAGTATTCTCACGTGTAGTGGGACATCGTCATCTTTAGTCCAGCCTCCAAGAGGATGTAATAGTAACACTGGTTTCTTATACCCACGTTCCAAAAGCTTTTTTTTAGTATCCTACTTTAACATTTAATAATTAATTAAATTAATCTTGGCACAATATTGAAAAAAAATCAAACCTGCATTAATAGTGCATGGCCGTTATGTATGGGATTACGAAGTTGGAAAGCAAATATTGCATCAGCTTTCATTTCTCTCCATTTAATACGTAACTCATTTGGTGTAAAACGAATATCGTCCAAACCATCATTCCATAAAATACGTTCAATGACGTCTAAATTTCCACCAACCAACCAATCACCACTATCATATATAATCTAGATTATAATATAAATAAATATATTATTTAGTACCATTACATATTGAATATTAATTAATTATACATGAAATAAATATACTTTTATGTATGGATGATTGGGGTGGGATGTCCCAAATTGACGGCATACTCTTTCTTCTTTACGATGAGGATAAAATGATGGTTTGCGAAGTATAGCAACTGGTTTTGAATTATACCATAAAGCAATTTCCTCACAGCCTATTAATTGTTCTTTTTTATCAGTACTTATAGGCAAAACAATAGGTATAGATTGATTAACATCTTCACTAAAACTATTAAAGTGCAAAGTCTGTAAATAACAATTTTCAATAAATTACCATGTTTCAATAAACTAAAAAACAATACAGCCATACTTGTAAATATTCTTCTTCTGTCATGAATCCATTAAGTGGAGCTGCCCAACCTTCAGCTAATACTTGTACCCATTGCATATCAATCTTTCCAATATCAAGTCGAGAAAGTAATAATGCTTCAGATTTGGTTTTTTCTATCGCATTTTCTGGGACAAATAGTTCAGGAACACGATCAATATCGCGATTGATTTGCAAAGGAATTATTTCCTGCAAAAAATGTATTCAATTAAAGTAAATTTTATTTTAAAATTTATTTAAACATGAAAAACCCCATGTATCTATGTTTTTTTTAAATAAAAAAGAAAATTAGCAGAAAGTTAATAACTATTTATATAAGATAAAAATATAGAAAATAATTTTTATGTACTACTTATGATCATAGGTGACTTTTTAGGGCACCGTTTACCTCACTAGACACTAGAAAAATAATGAAAATACATGATGAAATTCTATTAATTTATACTTAACTTACTTTATAAAAATGTTTAAGTATTACTTTTAGCACCATATGTTAATGTTTCTTTATTATTATAGTAAAATACAGTTGATTGGTTTTATAATTAAAATAAAGGAATACAAACTATAATTTGAATTTCTATTTTGATTTTAATTTAAATGTATGTTATTAACTTGTTATTAACAAAACAGGGGTATGTAACAATCCCCCTCCCCATTTAAACAATATTCACATCCGCTTCTGGTCGATAATTGAACATATGAATTGATAAAAAAAAGGATAAGAAATAATATCATTACAATAAAACTAACAAACTGTAACTAAATAAAATGTTAATGTAATGTAAATGTAATTTGGCGATAGGACGATCGCATCCCTTCTAAAATTATTACTTATTTATAAGTTTTAAACCAAATTTAAAATTTATATTTGTAGTATAATATTGTCAAAAATAAAAATTGTGTTTCCTATACTTACATTAATAAATATTATGAAAACATAATCCAGTTTAAAAATAAATCCACGCTGTAGCTTCTGAAAATCGATAACCAATAGGTTTGCGGGACTTAACGCGATGCTTGGGCGATTTTAAAAGTCGCTCGTCATAACTATGATCGGAATACAAAAACTAAGAAGGGGGAACACAATAATAATACTGCCGCCGGAGCGATGATTTTAATCGCTCGATATGCAACGGATTCCGAACTTACATAGTTTATTTACTTTGTGCGTTCGTAACTCAAATCAATTATATGTTTACAAAGCACAATGGGAGAAGAAAGGGTAAACGCTCTAACAATGATAAATATTGAAAATGAAATGATTTCAAATGACTAATTTTAATAAAAAGTGATTGATATGTTTAGCGAAACGAAAGATAGACGTTTAGATTATGATTATAAAGTTTTATAAATTTAATTTTTTTGTTGTAATTTTCTAATTTTGTATTTTTATTTTTCTATAGTGTACATATAAATGTATGTAATACAACTCACATTCTCTTCAAGCATTTGTACTACTTGCATAGTACTTTCTTCAACGGATAAATGAATTGTTTTAAGAACTAATTCAGGTGAATCTGGTTTTTCATAGACCTGATCAACACCAGTAAATCCTACGAGATAAAAGAAAGTATATTAATATTAATTAAACTGTAAAATGTATTTTATATTTTATCAACACAAAAAAATTATAAATAAAAACCAAATCAAATCTCAATACACTAATAATAAAATAATAAATCACCTTTAATTTGACCAGCTCTAGCTTTTTTATATAAGCCCTTAACATCACGTTCTTCGCAAACACTTAAAGGCGCATCAACAAACACTTCAAAAAATGGTAAATCTGCTTCTTTGTGTATTTTTCTAGCCATTTCTCGATCCTAATTTTAAACATATGTTATTGTTTGTTACTACTCTTCTAGTACCTATTTATTAATTTTTATAACATACCAATTGAAAGGGAGATACAAAACTGCATAATGTAACGACACCACTGTCAGCAAACAATTTCGCTACTTCAGCCACACGTCTAATGTTTTCTTCACGATCAGAAGGACTAAAACCCAAATCTCTATTTAAACCAGTTCGCATATTATCACCATCCAATCCATAAGCAGGTATTCCTCTGGCAACTAAATATGCTTCGAGTTCGAAAGATACTGATGTTTTACCAGCACCAGACAATCCTAGAAGTTTTATATTATAAACATTACCGAGGCTCGTAAGTTAATGCATTTGCATGTCAATCTTGCCAAATTGTATATAATATAAAAACATATTTCAAGGTGCCAAGATCAAATACGTGAAGTTATATACTGCATGTTTTAGCATATTTCCGTCTATTTGGTATAGTAATGCATATTTCTATTAGATCGGGCATATTATTTATAATTTTGATATTCCTACTCGTATGCATTTTTATTATGGAAATACTACGAAAGAATAAATATTTGACAAAAATAGAAAAATGCAATCGTTAATAATATTTCAATAAATATAATTTTGGAAATTCGGTGGCAACATAAAATGGTTAAAAATAAAATGGTAGTAATCATTATCATTCTTCATACAGTTTACAGTGTTTAAGTTATACATTAAGCAAATTAAATGTGTATAAAATTAAAAATAGAAATTGTCATCAGACAAAGCTTTTGGTTACTCGTACTTTAACAGTTTGATAATTGATTCATGGAATTTGGATAAACAATTTCAGTCCCTATTATGACGTGTGTGCACGTATTTAAAGGCTCTGTCAAACAGAGCATGTTAATCACGTCGCGTTATTCACGTCGTGTTATTAACGTTACTGCTGACGTTACATACGTCACACAGAAACCAAAGCGTCGCGTTAAAATACGTAGGTTGAAAGGTTGATAGTAGTTGATATTATAGCAGTGTTGTTAGTACATTTGTAAGATAGACACGGTATAGTTTATATTAAAAATATGTTCAGTAGTATAGATGAAGAAGAACTTTTACTTTTATATACAATAGCTTGAAAGTCAATGAAAAAAGGAAGCGAATTTGGGTTCATGAATAAATAAAAAAAAAAGAGAAAATTATGGCGAATACCACCGTTTATGTCGTGAACTGAAGTCACATGAAGACCGTTTTTATTTATACTTCTGGATGTCCCAAGATAGTTTTGAAGAATTGTACGAACTTACTTTACCAACTTCTTGTCAAAAATAACGCCATAACGGGCGTGATTTTGTAATTTTGTACAACGTCGCGTTCTACCGCCGCGTAAATCACGCTGATGAGCTATGTTTGACGGTCGATATGATTTGTAATTGAATATAACGCGACGTTAATAACGCTTTCACGCGCGTGAATAACGCGCTCTGTTTGACAGAGCCTTAAAGGCGCGTCCAGACGGAGCCGCTTTTTGCCGCGCGGCAAATACGCTTTCACACGGTGCGGCATTTATTTCCCGATTATCTTCCAGTAGACAATAATTTGGACTAAATGCAACTAATGCAACGAAGTGCACGAGATCAGGTAGTAATCTATATTTTTGAATCTCAAAAAACATGAAATTAAAGATTTTTGAAAAATCATTATTGACCTTTGAATTTTTGAAAACAGAAAATCTTCGGTATCGACATTTTGATAAAATAAAAATTGTATCCACTGGAGATTACAACAAAAATCAGCTTTACCTCAGTGAAAAAAGTTTGTTCTGCTACTAATTACTTAAAAAATAATTTAAATACTTAAAAAATAAGTACTGATGCCGCGCGGCTTTGCCGAAAATACGTCCACACACACGCGGCATAGGCGAGGGGCACAAGCTCCGCGACTTTCCTTTGATGTAGACCGCCTACTAAGCCGATCGGAAATTATGCCGCGCGGCATCAAAAAAAGCCGCAGAAAATGTATTTATGTATAAAGCTGCTCCATCTGGACGCACCTTAATAATATTTCATTTATAATTATAATTCTTCTTAATTTGAAAATTGTTTAAGATTTTTTTTTTTTAAATGCGCATATTTTAAATGTGTAATTTTAGATTTTTAGTGCATATAAATGCACATTTTTAAACTTTTTAAGGCATATTTCATTGTATATTTTGCCAATTTTAAGTGCATAAGTGCAAGCTCATTAAGACATTTTTTATGTCATAAACTTAACCTAACCTGGTCATTATTAAATATGCTATAACAAAATGCATTTAACTGAATAAAAGATAGGTAAGTAATTTATATAGGATAGTAAGTAATTGTCAATTGACCTGTAAACCAAACGGTGCATCCCCGGAATCCCCGCACGTTCCCGAGAACCTGTCCACGTTTATCACGAGAAACATGATGTTTTTGAATTGTGACATTGGTTGCCACCTGAAAAAAAATTACAATGATAAGTTTTAGATAATAATAAATATTTAAATTATTTTTTATGTATCAATTATCACAAAAGCATTCATATGAAATTCCAATAAATATTGAATGTACATTATCTTTTCTTTTATTTCACAATATGCAATTTTTATTATTAAAGCAAAGGCAATGGTGAATAGTGGCCAATAAGACTTGAAGGAAGAATTCATCCTTTAAATTCAATAACTAAATGCAACAATTTTATTTTGTTACTATATAATATGATTTTATATTTAGAAAAAAGAAATGAAGCTCCTTTCCCTCCCTCTGTAACATAAATTTTATCTTTGCAGTTGGAATAAATTTTTAGGCCCTCCGCACACTACGTGATATGCACGTGATGCAATTTTTGCCACACGCGATATCCTAGTAAAGTGAGTGGAGATCCACCAACAACGCAATTTGATAACGACGTGAGCGACAGACGATACGCGCGACCGACAGTGCTGTCTGACTAGTCGCCTGGCTATCGTATCGCGTGAATTACGTACCATATTACATTATTTTATTTTATTATTTAATATTTTATTTTGATTTGTATCATCATATATACAATCGCGTCGCGTGTATATCGCGTAGTGTGCGGAGGGCCTAAGATTTAAATTGTTCAAATCGCATAGGTATGTCGCACATATCGCATTTTAATCGTGTAGTATGTGGAGAGCCTTACAATAAAGCTTGAGGCTTAAGGTACGGTTTTCCTTGTGCGATCGCGGTCGGCGATTTAAATTTGGTCGTGCCGCGATCGATTTGTTGTTTTGATAACATTAATTAATAATAATAATAACAATAATTATTAATGCAATCATGCAATGTTTTTATTTATGTTTGAATATTCGTTGACATCGGTTATTCAAACATGAGTTCTGCAATGGTCAAGTTTAGTAAGTAACAAGATGAAATATTGGTAGAATGTGTAGCCAAACATCCCCCAATTTATAATCCCGAAAATAAGGATTGTAAAGATTTGAATAAACGAGATACTAGTTGCCAATTTTTCTTCTGGTGACATGAGTTTCCTTATAAAAAAAATCGTCTCTTATTAGATTCGTAATAAAATCGAACTGGTTACGGTTTAATCTAAAAAATTCCCTGAGCTTCATTTTATTATTTTTCAGATGGCCGTTGATAAGTATCTCGTGATAACTTTCGGTACCCCTTTTTGTAAATAATGGATCATGCTCCTTTCTTTTTTCTTCCGATAAATACCAGAGCAAGATCTCATCACCGTGAACTCAGCACTTCCAAATATCGAGTACGACTGACGGACGATTGTTAAAATATAAATTATAAATCTTCCGGTCGCAACGTAGAATCGTCTAGAGCAAACCAACATGACGCGAACACGATCTTGATTTGTAATTCGCGTTCGCGATCGCGCAAGGGGAACTGTGCCTGAACACTTGTCGTTAACAATAAATGGATAGATAGATTAATAATATTTTATATTTACAAAGACAAAAATAGTTTATTCTTTAATTTTTCCAAGGGCAATGTTCAAATGACAATTATTTCTATAATAGGTATAACTAGCAATTTTATATTACAAAAAACATAGAATTTTCGAATTTTCAAAATAAAATATGAATGCACAAATAATTTAGGGAGCCATAAAAATTAATACCTTAAATATAACGAAAATTTAATAGCAAGTCACTGTACAAGAAAATTACTTCCTGAAAAATATTCTTAAGATTTTTAAATAAATTATAATATAATAAATACTAACGTCATGCCCATATTAAAGTTTAAACGTTTCATGATCTATAACTAGTTTTAAAAATATGATTATGTCATTCCTACGCAGGATGATAGGAAGTAATATTACAAAACTTAAGTTAAAAAAACAGGAAACAAATCTGACTAATGCTCAGAAACAAGAATTCTGAGCTGCTTTCTCCGGTGAAAGCTAGATAACCTTCATACAAGTATAATTGTGCGGGAAAATATTCGTTGTTGTAATATTATCTTTAAATAAATAACCAAATTATTAAATTATAATAAATAAAAACATTAAAGTTTATTCATTAAGATATGATTTTTTTGTTATTTATTTATTGTTTAACAAATAGTCAAATTTAAAAATCCTTCAATTATAATAAAAATAACATTTATAAAAAGTTATTAAAATATTAGGAAATATGAAATCATGTTTAGACAGCAAAAATAATTTTAATTCAACAGGTATAACATCTAGAAAAATAAGTTTGAAAAAAATAACAAATTTACAAATATTAACCATTTACTAATATTTTGTTTGATTTTATTATTTACTTATTTGTTAGAAGTAAGTTAGTATAAAAAATAATACTACTTATATTATATAATAACCGAAATAACAACATTGAAGATTGAAAATCTAGTTGTATTTTTTAAAACATAATTGTTTTAACCAAAAGCTAAAAGATCCCTATAAATGAAAATGTTTAAATACGTACATTTCTGTTCGGACCTCGAACCGCTTTAGGTCTTGAGTTAACAGACATTTCAAATTAAAAATAAGAATTACTTTAAAAAATCGTATAGGAAATATTTTTTATATTATTGTATTTAAGTATAAAAAAAAAACTGAATTTGTTGATGTATACAATTATTAAAAAGACAACAGGTGGTTAGGTTACAAACACGACGAGCGTGAATTTCGAATTGATCGGATGAAGACCGAAACACTAAAATATCAATGAAACTACCAAGGAACCCCTTCTTTTCACTGACCTCCATCGCCCAATTGTAAATGATCTCCAACGAATGCTTTCGCCTCCTCAGTGTCTCCTGACCAATGAAAATTCAAAATGTTCTATTGTAAAGTACACACCCCATATATCAACATTGAGATACATTTTCAATTATTGTAATTTTTTTTATAAGTAGGTGTTTTTAAATGGTTTTCAAACATAACAATATTATTTTTTTCAAAAATTCTTTCCAATCTAATAAATAATTAAATCGATAGGAATTGAATAATTAATGAGAGACGCTTTTACATTTCCGTAAACTTTAAATATTGGTAGAAAATAAATTAATAGACTTAACAAAATGCTTATATCTACTACAAGCTTTTTAATATCATCAGATTTATTAAATGGCTATTTTTTATTTTGCCACAAAATATTTAAAAAGATTTACATTTTTTATTTTTCAAAGTAAAAATGAAAATAAACTTTAAAAAAAATATTTACATCATAGGGGCCTAATAAAAATATTTTGAAATTATAAAATGTTTAAGTTTATTCAAGTATATATAAAGTACTCCGATTTTGATTAAAAATAATTTACATGGCTACAACATCAAAGGTTTTCGAAGAGTTTAGTAAAAAAATATTTTATGTTCAACCGCTAAACTCACATGTATGTACATGCCTACCTATATTAAACATAACAGGATAACTTCCTGCTGGGCTCATACTAAAGTGGTTATCAATACATCATTAATCATCATCATCACTGCCAAATTGCTATTTTCGATTATTATTACTATTATTATGCTATGAATATAGACGATATTATATTTCGGCAACAACAAAAACCAAGGACATGTTTCAGAAGAAGTGAACAATAACTGAGTACAAAATAAAGTTAACGTGCCGTGAAAATTCCAATGCTAATTCTAATATGACATTGGACTACAAAGCTTTTTTTCATCGAAATAATATAATACAGTCAACGATCAATATCAATGTCAATATCAATGAAAAAAAAAACAAGAACCCAGATCTAAAACAGCACGACATTATACCAATATATCATAGCAATTAAAATATATATTAATGGGTATTGAAGTAAATAAAATAAACCAATGTTTAAGGCATAATGTCTTTGTCATATGATGATATTAATGGTGAATATTTAAAAATATTTATATTAAAATATTTTACACGAAAAAATTATTATTTTACCTTGAAATTTGGTAAAATAATGAGTACAAAGTAATTTATTGTATGGAAATTAATATAAAATCAATATTTATGTAAATTTTCTAATTTTGATATGATTAGAACATTTTTCGCATGATTAAAAGTCAGTCCATCACTTTTAATCATGCGAAAAATGTTAATTAATATTTTACGACAAATATTTTCCAATTAAAGTAAAAAAAAAAAAAATTAAGACCAAATTATTTTCTAGTGGTATATAAAAATTATTAAAAATAAAGAAAATAAAACCCCTTAGATGTCAGATGGATACATCTAACTTTTAAATCTTTGTGGCATAGTAGTTAACACATGTAGTGATTTATTATAATATAAATAACTGTACCAAATAATTTAATTTAATTTATTTGGATTATTAGACAGTGTGTATTGGTGTTACCAATTAAAAGAGAGAAACAGTTACTAAGTTCAGTAACTATCTAGAAGTATAATTAATATATATATATATTAATATATGTGTGTATATTAATGTAATTAAAATATCTATTTTTTAACAGCTATTTTAATATACAGGTAATTTAATATTTTAAAATACTAAATCTAGATAGTTTAGCATCTACATTGAATTATTTTTATTATAATGGTTTTATTTACTAACAAAATATTAGTCAACAAATAAAAAAACAAACATATCAGCTTAAAAAGTTTCTTAAACAATTTAAATTTAGAATTTAATTGTCACTTATTTAAAATATTACATTTAATTAATTTTCTTGAGATAATTGATTGACAGCATTTTTTTTTTTATAGTTAAAAGTTATTAAGTCAGGGACTATAATATGGAACCATGACCTGAATAATGTCTACATTAACCACCCATGTTCTGTCATCCCCCACATGGTAAAATGATAAACGATTAAGTATTTTTTTTTTATAATCAGTTCATTCATTATGCATGTATAAGATAATATCTGAACATGAATGGTACAAAGAAAAAACCACACAGACATCATTTACAAGGATTTTATACTTATTTCTTTAAATAAATAATTAATGATTAAAAAGTAATGTAATTTGAGTCTTTTGGATGGATTTTCCGACATGTAGTCATAGGCAAGATTTTTGGCTCAGATAGATGAATGATAGAAAGAGAATTAGAGTGGTAAGAATGGTTTTTAATGTATTTTAAATAAGAATATAATAATAATAATAATAATAATAGTAAGTAAATGCTGAAGTTTTATAATCAGCACAACATTCAAATATTTACCTTTAGGCATTTAAATACATTCTCATACCATAAAACATAGTTCACTGTTCCCATAACTATATAACATTAGTCATACTATGTCAGAAGTCAGTATTAATATTGAATACCAATAAAATATCAACGTAACATCACAGAAAGCATCTAAGTAGGGAGGGGGCACTGGGTATAGAGGGGCTCTGGAGATTAATTAACTAGATCTATTATTATAACATTTTAACTAATAAATATTTTTAGTTAATAATGCTCAATTTATCTTTTTTGAACAGTTATGTTATACACAAATATTACATTTTGTATACAAGTATATCTAATTTTTATTAATATAACATTATTGAGAGCCTGTAAGGCAATTGCTCCTTTGTCTCCCTGCCTTTGAAAAATAAAAAGTAAAAAAAAAATTATTTATAAGTATAAAATCAAATTACTTTTATTATTAAAAATTTTAAACTTGTATTTGTAGATAGACCCTATACATTTCATACAATTTGTTTTATATAATACTGTGCAGTCATTAAATAGAGTAGTGATTATCAAACAAGTAGATATTTTATATATACAAGCCAGATCACTATAGAAATAAATATAAGAAGCTGATAACTTTACAAGCTTTTTTCTATAAGAATAAAACAGGGTTTGTGTGATATGTTTTAGAAAGCTAGGACATATACATAAATATAAACATGTATTTACACTGATGTAGGAAATGTTACAATTATAATAAAGGATTTTTTTTTTCTCTACAAACTTTACAAAAATTAACAAGTTAAATAGATCACAACAATTATAAATAAAGTATATTTAAAAACTTAGGTTTTAAGTGTTAATAATTACCTACCACAATTAATATTTAATATTAAATCGATGTAATATTAAAGTGGTTTCAACTTCTTAAAACTGGTTACTTACTGTTCGACATTTAGAGGATTTTTGACTCATTATTAAATAACTTAAATTATTTGAGTTAAATTGACTTATTGCTAAGAAAAATATATCATAATTAGTTACAATTTAAAAAAACACTTATCAAAAAATATTAGCAACAATGAAATGTTAAACATTAAGGGTGTGTCATCTTATGCACAGTTTATTTATATAATTAATCATAAATAAATAGGTAATAATATTGTCAACAACTGTTACACTAAGTTATGGAATATAATGGACGATGGTCCACCCACCACAAATCGAATTAGTGTTTTTCCTCTGTACGTAGTACGTCTCTAATCTCTCTTATTGCCATACAGATAAGAACAAAAACACTCAGCTGTTTATATCAGTAAAAATGTAAATGACAATCGTTGAACATTTTAATTATGAAAATATAAATAAAATATTAAAATATAAAAGCTTGCAAGAATGGAGATGAAATATAGGATCACTTAAAACATGGTTTATATATATCGTAGGACTATGCATTGACTGTAAAAATGTTTAAATTCAATTGAATATTTTTGACGGATTAAACTTAAAATATTATCGTGGTTAATGAAATTATTTATATAAATATTAAGTACCTTACACTTAATCGATACATTTAATCTTACTGCTTTTAATTATTTCTTACTTCATGTATATTAAATTTATTATATAACATTTTTGAATAAAATAAGTTGGGAATATACACTGATTATTGGTTGATAAAGTACTTTAATTTTTACTTTACTTAACTATGAATTTAAAAATTACTATTCTATGATATAAAATTGATTCATAAACTCGATTAAATTTAGTATAATTAAAATAAAATTTATAATCAATAGTTATCATTAAAATAATATTTTACTTAATGAATTACCAAACATTTATAAAATCATAAATCTTAAAAACATAACATATAAATTGTATATTTCAAAATCATTTTTAATAGATAATTTATTTTACTTTTGTAATTTCTATGGAAGACCAAGTTTCTTAAAACATTGCTTTACTAAATGTTTAACCAATTTGTCTGCATCTGGCATTCTATTCCATTGTACAATAATTGATACATTTTTTCAACTAAATGAATGTCAATATCTATGTACTTTTTGTTTCTCATATACAAATTCTGCATTTCTAATTAAAATTTTTTTTTTTTGTAAAACATTTTGATAAACTAAGTATAAAAATTGTTATCACAGACTATAAGAGTTATAACATTAATTAATCCACAACGGCTATTGCAAAAATTAATTTAAAAATAAAATGGCATGTATAAATAACTAAAACAATTTATTCAATTAAGAATGTTTGATTATTAATGATGATTGATTTTTACTAAAGAGACATAAGTCTTAATTTGCAATTTAAATTTTGTGTCATTAAAACTATATAACTCTTAAGTATAATACTTAATTTTCCGTTTATACCATAAATAGTGTATTAAAATAATTAAAACGTAAAAAATCAAAGTATATTAATGTATTAAGTAATAATGAATAGTTATTAATAATAATTATAATATAATTTCTCAAAATATTAGCAAATGGGCACTTGTGGAAAAAACCGTTTTAATTATAATTAAACATAGTACTAATTACTGGATTTAATATAATGAATGCATTTTATTTTATTTATATTAGTTTACAATTACTATAAATTATAAAAATTATATTTTTATTTAGAATATACAATAGATTATAAATAAACATATACAAATAAACAAGTAAAACATAAATACATTTAAATACATTTTATGAATTATTTACTTAAAAATGTGATCAGCACTATTTGTGTAGTAATAATTTGTATTTAACAGTTTGTTCCCTAGCTACCATTGGGATACCAACTGTTATGTCTTTATCCAGACACAGTTTATGATATACATCAGTTTGAACATTC
The DNA here is from genome assembly GCA_034509805.1 of Sipha maydis. Taxonomy (NCBI): domain Eukaryota; kingdom Metazoa; phylum Arthropoda; class Insecta; order Hemiptera; family Aphididae; genus Sipha; species Sipha maydis. The sequence goes on along the minus strand of JASXSY010002391.1, from coordinate 26,064 downwards.
ATGTTGCCTTTGAAATACAACCGTAGGCGAACTACAAATTCACCCCATCCATGTCTGGTTAATGAAAATGGTTTTTGAACCACATCTATAATATGATTAGGTTCATAAGATTCATGTAAGAAATATGTAACCTTATCAATATACATCAGATTATCTATTCCTTCCTCAGCATTACGCACATAAACAGTCCATTTGTACCTCATTTCATTATCAGAATCATTGATTTTGACAGTATTTCCTATAACATATGTTAAATCAATTAACCCAGTACCAGGAATAAAATTTGAATAAGGTAATGCATTATGTAAATTGGGTTTGCTTATTTGTTCAGTGTTGCTCGTAGGTTCATTTTTTACATGGGCAGATACATTTTTAAGATGGGTCATAAATACACTTAAATCTTTAGCTTCATCTTCACAATCTAAGTTTTTGAGAATAGCATCTCTTTGAAAATTTTTTTGGCCTTCAACATTATTTTTCATTTTAGCATAATGTGAAATTATAATGCTCCTTCTTAGTTTTTTTAAATTATCAATACATAAGTAAATATTTTGATCAATTTGTTCTAATGTTTGTTTTTTATTGATTATTTCACTATCCAAATCTTTTTGAACATTATTTATTACTTGTGCCATTTGATCAGCACTCAATGTTTTTAGAACTTTTTCAATGGAATCCATTTATAACATTCACAAAACAAAATTATCTAAAAAAATAAAGAAACGAGAATAATTTTATTAGTAAAAATATATATTTGTAAAGTAAGTTTTTATTTGTTTTTAAATAATTACTGACTATGCATTAAATTTGAATATTGCAACACAGTAATATTTAGTTAATGAAACATATATTTTTTGAACACTTGATCAATTTTGATCAAATCACAACTAAATTTATTAAATTATTTAATTGATATTAACAAATATATTTGTTAATATGTACCTAAATAATTTCATAATTTATTATAGATATGTTATGAATAGTATAGACATTATTTTGTAACAAACTCTTTATATCAGAAAAGTTTTAGATAAACCTAAAGCTTTTTAATCTATAAATAATAGTCAGACAATTGAATTAGTTAAATGTTTGTATACCTAAGGCGAGCACAGACCTGTATCTCAGAGGGTCCTACGATATTTTTGGGCCCTATCTCAACAAAATGTATTGGATTATTTAATATTGTGGTATATTGGTCCCAATGTATATGTTTTCTTTGAATTACGTATATTATTTTTCTCAGATAGCTCTAACTATTTATGACTTGTAATTATGCAGTGAATTGTAGCTGTTATATTACCATAATAAGTTTTTACACTGAAATTTAGAAACTTTTATTTCATTTTTACAAAATATTTTAGAATTACATTTAATTTGAGAAACTTCAGTTAAAATACAAGGCTTTTACTATTAGACTTAATTTGTATGGCCCCATTTACAGGCCTGGCATCACCCATGTGCATGTCTATGTCTCCCATATTTATAAAATTAACAAAATAAGTTAATTATTATTACATAATAACTGTAAATATATACCTACTACAAATACCTCATAAATAAAGTAATATTAAATTATGAATATCTGCATTAAATTGATAAAAGGAAATGATTCTTTAAACTGATTTTCATGTTTTTGAACAATTAAAACTATTCCAAAATGTAACAAAAATATTAAGTAGGTAGAAAGAAGATATTAATTAAAAAGTTGTTTTCAAAATTACACAAATAAACATTGTTTAGCTATGATGTTACATATATATTTACATTGGAATTTCTAAAAGGGAATATGAAGTTTCTAGTCTTCCATAAGCACCATCCTAATTTATTAAATGTATTATATATATTAATAAATTGTAAAAACAAAATTTGTTTAATGTGAAAAATTGAATAACTTACATATACAAAAATAAGTATACTAGGAATAAAATTTTTTCAGACCTTTAATAACAATATTATTATATTGAATATAAGAAAAATGTTTTGATGATGTATTTTTATGAACTAAACATGAAAATTAAACATGGTTAAATAACAACACGTGTGTTTAATCAATGATATTATATGAAAAAGTTACAAAACATTTTTTTTAAATTATTTAAATATTATCAATATGTGACTCAAGGTTTATAGATAAAGTTGTATTTTGCCTTGTATAAAACATAGAGCTTAAACTAACCTAAGTATAAGGTCTATGGTATAAAACTAGTTTTTTAATATTATCACAGATTATATTATCATATACAAGATGGATATATAATATATTATATTCACCTTGATTGTATACATTGAAATAGATAAAAATATTCTTATCTCAAAATTGATGTTTATATTCTTTGGCGCAAATTTTTGATTTTACAAATTTAAAATATAATGACCAGAAAATATATAAATGTGTACAATAAAATATTATCTTTTCTTCTTCTTCATCTTTCTCCCAACTATTTGGAATCAGCCACCCATGTCCTAAACCTCCACTTATCTCAATTTTCTACATCCCTTACGCAAACAACTACAGCCCTCATACAGTGGTGGATTTGAGGGAGGGGGGCGACGTGGCGATTACCCCCCCCCCCCTTGGGCTTTTTTTTACTTGAATTATATATTATATTCATTATTCATAGAATATCAAATTCATAAGTCATAAATATAACTTCATGCTTAATAAATGATACAAAAAAGGTATTTTTTTTTTAATGTCTTATCAATTATTATTATTCGATTATCAATACAAATTATCGAATTTAGATAACAAGATAATGTTATAACATATTATAACGTATAAACGTTATAACCTTGGTTATAACATATAACCACAATTTTTGTAGACAACAACGGTTACAGTTTTTGATTTTAGATAGAATGACAGATAAAATCATTTTATCGCCATGCAGAACCGAATATGCATCATGTCAATCTGTTTTATTGATTTTTAGGCTTTTTCTATTTTTAGCTAATAATTATTTTGTCAAATCATTTAAATATGTATACAGAAAACTGTTGAGAATGGGGTTGTTAGAAACTAAATTTTGAAAACTTCTATCCCTAAATGTCAATGTGATGTATATTAAAACAAATTTGGAGCTCCCTAGTCCCTACCCGCGGAAATGTGTTTTCAGTTACGCGGTTACGTCCTTAATATACTCTGTTCGGCGAGAGAGCATGCATATTGGGCGGTCGACGTATGGCTGTGAAAGGCTGGGTACGTGAGGGGTGAACTAATTTTCGTCGGGCCGTGGCGTTCTCTGAACAGAGTATGGTATCTATCAATCTATGATACAAATTCGCCCCCTCCTTAAACGAGCTTCAGATCCGCTACTGCCCTCATATCATTCTCCATCGTATCCAACCATCTCGGTTTTGTTCTTCCTCTTCCTCTTTTCCTTTCAACGTACATTTTCATAACCACTTTTACTGTTTTTGTTTCCTTTCGCCTCATTACAAGACAATAATTAATTCTTCTTCTTCTTCTTTTGCCTCGCCTTCCTCCCAACTATTTGGGGTCGGCCACCCTTGTCCTACACCTCACTTTACTCGGTCAATCACATCTCCTCTGCACACACCGACAGCCCTCATATCATTCTCCAAAGTCTCCAACCATCTCTTTTTTGGTCTTCCTCTTCCTCTTTTCCCTTCAACGTCCATCTTCATAACCACTCTTACTGCATTCGTTTCCTCTCGCCTCATCACATGCCCAAACCATCTCAGCCTATTTTCTCTCATCTTGTCCACAATTGGCGCTACACCAACACTACCTCTCACGTATTCATTCCTTATTCTATCTTTTCTTGTCACTCCACTCAACCATCTAAGCATTCTCATTTCCGTGACACTCATACTTTGTTCTATTCTCCTGTTAACCGCCCAACACTCTGAACCATACAGCATAGTTGGTCTCACTACACTTTTATAAAATTTACCTTTCAGCCTCATTGGAATTCTCTTATCGCATAACACGCCCGATGCTTCTCTCCATTTCATCCACCCGCACTTAATCCTATGTTTTACATCCATGTCAAAGCCCCCGTTCTTTTGAACAAAAGATCCTAAATATTTAAAGCTCTCAACTTCACCTATCACATCACCATCTATTGTCAGTTGTCTCCTCATTCCTTCAACTTCTTGGTCTCTTTGTCCAAAATCATACTCTATATACTCAGTTTTATTTCAACTAATTCTTAATCCCTTTTCTTCGAGGGCTAACCTCCACTCATTTAACCTATTATTGACAACTTCTAGGTTTTCTCCTACAAGACAATAATTAATTAAAAACAATATATAATACTAATATAATATGTTATTGCAATACAACAATTTTATTTATAAAATATTATATAATGATATACCTATATATATATATATATTAACAGTGATATATTTAGGAATTTTTCTTGGAGAGATCCAGCTAATTTTCCAATTATATTTAAGTGGGGCGCTCCACTCTCAAACCCTCCAGCATTACACTAAAATGTGAGTTCAATGTATTACAATGCATTAACGTAAGACCATTTTAATGTTAATACTAATTTATTTTTAATCATATTAAACAACGTTTTTATTACAAAATCCTATTTCCAAAACTTAATGTCTACGCATTAATGATTTCATCAATATCTATTTATATGTCCCGATGATTAAACATCATTGCTAGTCCATTTAGCCTTATCTACATAGTAATAAAATTAAGATTACAGTTATAAGTTATATTGTTGTATATTAGATATTAAATATTTCCAAAATATTTAAAAGATTACTTAATCATTGTTGATTTTAAATATGTTTCAATCTGTTCAAGGTTGAAAAAGATCTTTCAGATGTTGCAGTTCACACTGGTAATATGTATATTAATTTAATTAGAAAATTCATATTTGAAAAATCATTTTTTAGTTAGCTCATAAGTGCTTCTAATCCATCATTGATGGTTACGTCTTGACAATTGAATATTTTAATTTTCCATATTTTTATTTCATCAAAAGCATTATTATTTTCAACTGGTGGTAAATATACCTCAACCAAGTTCTCAAATTATCAACTTTGTAGCTAGTTTAAGCTAGTTGAACTTTAAGTCATTATATTTTGTAGCTCTATGCAACGAATGAAGACTGAAAGGGAGTCTGAAACTTAAATTTTAATTTACAGTATAGATATATGCGTGAATGGAAAGTATATTAGTAAGAAATTACCTTGGGGTTTTTTTTATATATCTACAACCAATGAATTTTAAAATTTGTAAGACCATTGCTATAAATATAAGAATAATTTGCTGTCTTACAGGCAGGGCTTGAAACCGAAATTTTTTTTTTCGATTTCGATTTCGGTTTCTGATACCGGTATTTATTTTTTCCGATTTCGATTTCGGTTTCGGATATCGGTATTTATTTTTTTCGATTTCGATTTCGGTTTCGGATATCGGTATCTATTTTTTCTGATTTCGATTTCGGTTTTGGATATCGGTATTTAATTTTTTCGATTTCGTTTTCGGTTTCGATTTCGATATCAGTTTTTAACGGTTTTAATCGGTATTCAAAATCGGTATTCAATACCGGTTTCAAGCCCTGCTTACAGGTCATATATTTCTTAGACAAAGTCAAAAATTTTGGAAATACACAACAGTTACAAAACATATTTTCAAATATTTTTTATACTTCTAGGTTATAGTTGGACCTATATTATTCATTTATATAGATTGTAAAAAAATAGCTATACATTATGTTTATGAAGAATAATATTATTGACATTTTATGAATATTTTATTATTATTATTATTATTATTATTATTTTATTATTTTAATAATAATATTATTGACATTTTATTGTCTTTTCTTTGGCACATAGAATCGAAAAGCGTTACCGAAAAAGCGTTACATATCATTCCTTAGCAACACCCCTTAGCAACCGTCTCCTAGCAACATTCTAATATTTATATATTTAAATGATAAAAATGAGAAAATAATTGATTACAGTGGCGGCTATCTTATGATTTGTAAGTAATCGAAAAGCGTTACATATCATTCCTTAGCAATACCCCTTAGCAACCTTAGCAACATTTTTTTATAAAAAAAATTGTATACTAATATTCATAGGTGTGCGCAGGAATTTTTCACAGGGTGTGCAGAATTATCTTAGTGGGGTTTACTTGACCTACTACAAATCAGTAAGATAAATAAATATTGCCTCTATATTATAATAATTAGCTTATATAATAAATAAGCTTATAATAAATTTAAATTTTAAAATAAAACAATATTATTTGTTTACATATTACATATTATTATTTATTACATATAAAACTAAATTTACTTAATATACAATAGCATTTACATTTATAATGGTTATCTTCTTTAGATTGGTGTTTGATTGATCTTGTACTCGAATTCGTAGTTAAATCTTTGAAAACGGTCATGAACATAATACCAAATAATACCACAAAAGATATTAGATACATTATTATTATTATTATTAGGTATTTCGTTTTCTCGATGAACGGAGTACCTATAATTATTATTTGTATAATTGTGTATTTCACAACAATATTTCATCAACAATTTAATGTAGGCACAAATTTTTGCAGGGTGTGCAGGTGCACACCCTGCACACCCCGTGCGCACGCCTATGCTAATATTACTAATAGCAATCGTGTCTTAATTTTTTATCAATTACCCTATAAATATAATCTATATATAGTTATGTGTTACATATGATGACAAGGACGGCAAAGAGATAAAATGTGGTACTTCATTGCAGATTCGTATTTTGGTAACCATTTTTGTATAATAATAAAATTTATACCTATATATATTGACTATTGTTCAGAATAACTAATTATAGCTGTAAATTTTTATTTTTTATTTTAGAACCATCAGCAATAATACTATTATAGTTCGACAATTAAAACAGAGCGATAAGTACAATTTGTGTGTACAATTTAAATGAAAGCATTGGTATGAATTTAATGTTATAAATAATAGTTATAGTGAATATAATAATAATAGAGAGAAAAAAAATAAAGATAAAGGTATAATGAGGTGATTATTGTTGACCTTGATAGAATTAATCATAAGCAAATTTTTTAGAAGTGAATTTAGGACTGTAGATAAGAGGGCTAATAATATCGTTTAGATCATAAATAAAGTTGGACAGAATGGTAGAAATAGGTGGGGATGTATCGTTATTACTGTGATTTTTCGTTACTTCCGCGTAGTTTTTCCGTTTGATAGGGGCACTGAACTCTATAAATATAGAGTATATAGTTCAGTGGATAGGAGGATGTTCGATCGGAATGTTGGCCACCGGGGGGACCATTCTTATCAGCATTGTTGATTATCGGTGCAGAACACCTCTTGATGTAAGATTTTTTTTGTTCCTTGAGGGCTGGGCAGCCTCTATAGTTGGCGGTATGAACGCCGGAACATAATACGTATTTGGCAGGTGTGTCACGAAATTTGGTGCAGTCACCAGTGGAGTGATTTTCACTGCATTTAACGCAACGAGGTTAATGATTGCACGTACGTGAAGTTGGCATCCCGACTTTGTCCGATCGGCTCCAAACCGGTGTCATTTTTTTGCAACGAATTTGCAACACATTTTTTACGGTGGTACAGACGAACATAGCTTGGGGGTGCCAACTTCACGTAGTACCCCGACGTTGTCTAGTGGATTCAAAACTAGTGTAACTTTGAAGAATAAATAGTAAATACAAAATATAGTCTGTGTGTATCTGAACACCTTTTAGATTCTGAACGGAGTGAAGAATGTATTGATTTTACGTGTGTTTTTTTTTTTTTTTTTTTTTTTTTTTTGTGTCTGTCGACACGATTTGGGGCAGTAAAAATGCTTCGATTTCCTTATGTAGCAACTTTTCTGAAAGGAAAGTGAATCTAGTTGGTACTTTGGGGGGTCAAAAGTAAAAAATTTCCAATATTTTTTAAATGCGACGGGAAAAACCATAAAAAAAATTTGGGAAAAACGGGAGTTTTTACGCAAAACCAGTTTTCGACATAATCAATTTTTTTATTTTGCTATAACTCAAAAACTAATCAATGTAAATACTTGAAATTTTCACTAAATGTTTAGATTAGCGTTCTCTATACACCATTAAATTTTGACTATTTTGACTTTTATTGAGCTATTTATAGACAATTGAAATTTTCAATTTTTTTTAAGTATTTTTTTTTTAAATAACGATAAAATTTTTTTGGCTGCCCAGAAAATCTTGAAAATTTAATACAAGGTTTCTTATAAGTTGTTCCTTAACTGATAAAAAAAAATCTAAAATCGTAAGTCACAATTTTTTTTTATAAGTGCTCAAAGTTCCAATTTATACGAAATATGTAAAAATCACGATAATTTGCAAGTTATTTTGTAGATAAAAATTCATAAGATTTTTTCTGTTCATACTTAAGGTTCAAAATTTTAACACTAGGTTATCTATAAGCTACTCTTCAAAAAATTTCTACCGGAATTAGAGGAAAAAATTTTATGACTGTTTGAAATTTAAATATTTACGAAATTGCATAAAATAGCGATTTATTCTCAAACGATTTTAAATATTTTTTATAATTCAAAAAGTATAAGTCGCAGATTTTTGAAATTTCTACCAGCTGTTAAGATTGGTATTTCCTTTATGTCATATTTTTTTCAAAATATTATATTGATTTTTAAGCCACTTATAGGCATTTAAAATATTCGATTTTTTTACATTTTATTTTTATAATCGGTGATAAAAAAAATTTGGCTACTATAAAATACTTAAAAATTTAATCGAAGATTCCACAGAAGTAGTTCTTAATGTCATTCAAAAATTATTAAAATCCATAGGCACAATTTTTTTTATAAGCGTTTGAACATCGAATATTGACATAAAATTACATGTAAAATATAATATAATGCAGAATGTTCTTGACTGACAAACTATATCGCTGTATGCAACTGCCAACCCATCCTAATTGAAAAATATATTTTTCGTTTCAAAATAAAATATACTTTTTACAATGTTTATAAATAACAATGTATTATATCCTAGACAAACATATGAACTCCGTTCAGAGTCGTTATTCGTATACAATATCTATCATTGCATTCAAATTTAACAAATCCATTATAATAATGACCTATCCTATAAGCGAGGTGCACTCCACCCCTAACTGTACAGCAGAGCGAGGCCCATCCGGTTCTTTTTTAAATTGTTTTTACTATACAAGAAACTTATAAAAAATAATAAAAAAATTGTATCATATGTATATTAATAATTAATAATTTTAAAGTTTTTTTTTTTTTAAGATAATAAACATCATTGTGTTGCTCATATGGTATTTGTATATTTTACGAGATTGACGAGCCCTTGGAGTCCCGCAACAGGGCTATAAATATTAATCAGGGAACTTCAGAGTATCTAGTGCAGACATAGTCTAGCCAGCTATATCGTAAAGATTCCACTAGATAACTCTATCGGCGGACATTCGTATTCGCTAACGAATACCGAATAGTTCCGTTACATTTGGTGGAGGCGCCGGTTCCGTTACATTTTTTACTTTCCCATGTAGTGGAACTGATCCCCTATAAGTCGAAAATCTCTGAAATATTTGAATGCGTGTGATTATCAACGCGGTGATGTGTTAAATAAATAAACATTTTTGGCGCTTTATAACTATTATTTAAAACGACCTAATAATAATCAAACCATACGAATAAATCAACTCACTTGGAATAAGTTATGCCTAAATCGTGATTTAGTGGTTGATAATTTAACTAAAGAGGAAATAATAAATCATTTTAAAAACAATCCAACCGTGCAATAATTATCAGCATTTAGTCTCTGTAGAAACGTAAAAATACATCAATTTAATTCAGTAAGCTACGAGGACCCAAATTTTGTCATTGTACAAACACAAAGTAAACGTCAGTATACTGCGGAGCAATTTAATAATCAGTCAATAATAGAAAAAATTAAATTATTAAAAGAAGACCATAAAGGATATTTATATAAATACTGCACTAAAAACAATTTAATAACTATATTAAATTATTTTAATAACGATCAACCAATAAATAGTAAAATTATTGATCTAATAGCTAAATTACGCGAAATCTTTAATCAAACTCCATTAGAAATATTAACATCTAATTATTCCGACTCTGAGTCAGATTCAGATGAAATTGATTTATCACACTCAGATCTACACCCAAATAATCCATTAATAATCGATAATAATTCAAACTCAGACGAAGAGCTTCATAAGAAAAATAAAAATATAATTGATATGACTACTTCAATAGTTATGAATTTTCCAAAATTGGTGCCTGATACTACGGTACTACCGAGGAATGTGTAAATAATATTTTGTCAAAATTTAATAGGATTAGAATTGCTAGTAATTGGACAGAAGAACAAGTTATTTCATTCTTCCCATTTTATTTAAAAGGCCCAGCGGAATCTTTTTATATAACTCTCGAAAAAAGAAACATTAATATTAGTTGGGAAAAAAATCAAGAGGAATTTAAAAATGCATTTAATTCTATCGAACGTATAAATATGCTAAAGACACAGCTTTCTCAAAGAAAACTATTACTTACTGAGTCCGTTAACGAATTTCTTTCCGATATTAATAGAATAACTAACGAAATTAACCCTGAAATGTCCGAGGAATCAAAAATTACTAAAATAATGCGTAACTTACCTCCCAAATATTTCAATATGATTCGCATGCAGGATAATAGTTCTATGGAGAAAGTAGAGTTAAATTTAAGAAAAGCTGTAAAAGCACGCAATGTTTTTAAAAATTCTTCAAATCCGGAAATAGAAGCATTAACTTTGAAAGTCGAGGCTTTGACTAAACAAATTGCAGATTTTTAAATAAATCAAACTTCTACTCCCGAGTCCAACATAAATAATTCACAAGTTAACCACTTACAATTCAAACCAAAATATGATATAAATAATCGTAAACAGAGATCTAATAATTATAACAATGATAATAAAAATAATAATTATAGAAATAATCGAAATTATATTTCCAATAGTTATAAAAATAATGAAAAGTATAGTAATAATATAAGAAATAATAACTACGATAATTATAATAATAATAATAATAATTATTTCAAAAGAAATAATAAGTTTAATTATAATAATTATCAAAGCTATTACAACCCGAATACTAATAACAATGGTCCGCCTAGGTTTAGAAATAATAATAATAATAATATTGAACCTAGGTACCAAAGCAATCAGAATTATCAGCCAAGACAAAATTTTAATAACTACTATAATAAGCCACCTTATGTCCAATACCCAACAGTCCCACAGCATAATACGGGAAACTGGATATTCAATACGACAACCCAGTCGTACGAAGAAGTGCCTTTTTATCATTACAGTCAATTTCCAGGTCAAGTACCACCTATGTTAACATACCCAAGTATACCACCAGAAAACCAAAAAAACTAATGAGTCAAAGTTTGAAGGTTAGGTCAAACTGTGACAGTCAATCCACGCCTAACCAAATAATTAATAATAATATCATAGACTTTGTAAATGCTAAACATCATAAAATAACTAGTTGTATAGTTAATAATATTAAACTAGACCTCAATGATAAAATTAATACGAATCCAATAATATTAGGTATATTTAACAAAAAACCATTAAAATTTATAGTAGATTCTGGGGCAACGACTTCGATAATAAATAGGAATTCAATACTAAAAGGTCAATTAATTGAACCATTCGAGAACGTTATGCTTACAACAGTAAATGGGACAGAGTTAGAATTAGTAGGTAAAATAAAATTACAGATATTATTAAACAATGAACCATTCTTAATACAATTTGTAGTTTTAAAAAATCTACAAGTAGACAGTCTACTTGGAATGGACTTTTTAGCTCAGTATGAGGCAACTATAAATATTAAGAAATCTCTGTTGAAATTACATAATAATGACAAAGTGATAAAAATTAAATTTTATAATAACCATAAAGACCATAATAATCAGACACATATTTGTAAGATAAATAAAACACAAATTTCAAATGAAAATCAATTAAGAATATTGCATTAAAGAGTAGCATTTTAAATAATGTTCAAGCAGATGGGGATTGTGGTATACACACACTAGTAGCACTTCTAAATGATAAGCAAATAAAAGTAAATTTGGATGACATTAAAAAATTATTAGGTACACATTTAGCATCACAACCTGTGTGGCTAGATGGAGAGGACCTTGCTGCTGTAGCAAATTTTTATAACTTTAATTTAATTATTTTATTCGAGACAAATAATGACAACATAAACAATACATCAATTATAGTGTATTCACAGCCACGGCGTGAATATTTAATCGCACGATTCTCAAGGAGTCATTGGACACCTCTAAAATATAACTCAAATGGCATAGGCAAACATTTTAAAATCCAAAACATAGTCAAAATTACGAACTACGATAATCTAGACACAAGAAAAGAAATAATTAAAAACTGTATAAAAAATACTGATTTTACATCAAATAGAATCACAAAAAATATAAATACAAGCATTTTAGACATAACAAAAAATAAAATTAACAACGTAGAAAAAATTGGTAGCAAAATTTCTCACGATAATAAAGCATTAAAAGAACATGATGAGACACTAAAGTCTTCGTCACTGAAAGTGTCGGCAGCAATGTTGTGCATTATTTAGATAATTTTATCTAGATAAGTTATCTAGATAAATATATTTATCTTTTTATCTTATCTAAATAAAATAAATATAAACTATTTTTTTATTTTATCTAGATAAATAAAATAGTTATCTGAGAAAAATTATCTAGATAATTTTTTTTGTGAGAAATAAATGTTCTTAGTTTGTTTTGCTATTGTTATTCGATTTTATTTTCAAGTTATAATAATTGTAAATATTTACATGTCGAATACTATATATTTTATTATTTTGTATATATGCAATATCCCTATATAAATATAATATAATACTATTGATTATAAATTTATAAATACTAAGTACCTAATAGTATTTGTGATCAATAATAATACAGAAATATAAATATGGACAGCAATACAATTAAACATAGTTGGTTTCTGAAACCATAGACCTATAAGCTAATTAGTGGCTCGTTAATAGGTCTATCTGGAAACGTATTGTATTATTGGCGACTTTATACCATGTATAGTAACAATTCACTGGCCTAAACGATCAAATGTTTCATAAATAACAATATATTATTATAAACTTAGATTTTCATGATTAAAGTAATAAATAATAATAAAACCTACCACTGACTACTGAGAATAGTAAACAGATGACAGTAATTGCTAATCAGTGAAAATGAAGATGTTTTTATAGATTTAGCTATATTTATAAAATATTTATGTACAAATATACAATAAAAATTATAAATAGTCTGCTGACTGCCAACATGATAACAACTCCATGTTTAGTATCCTAAATTTCAATTTATGACATTATGTAGATTTCTCATTTCTATCATAATGAATATAGGTGCAGTATTTCAGATACGCCTTAGCAGTTCTGGCATAAGTATACATAAATTTAAAAAAATATAAGCGTATGTTTATAAAAAATATATATATCTTCTAATCAAATAACTATATTATGTTCATTATTTTGTTAATTATTAACATTATAATTTTTATTCAGTAATTGTTTAGTTATCATTTTGAATTTTAATATAAGGGGTTATTAACTGATTATAGACAAAATACGTTTAAAAAAGAAAAAGTTGTATTATATAGTGATTATGTTTTTATAAATTATAGTTAAGTATTAAGTAATAAACAAAAAAAAAACAGATTTTACTTATTTTGTGTCTCCAATAGTAAAATAAATCATAATCTTATACTTTGTTATTATTTTTTTTAAATTCAAAGACTTCAATTAGAGTGATTATTAGCCTAAGTGTTGTTTGCATTCTAAATGTAAATATAATAAGTTATAGACAATATTAGAAAAAAGGACAAATAATAGAAAAAAGAGAACAAACTTTATATTAATTTATTTATAACGAAATTGCCATTTTACAAATGCAAGCTTTAAATTGTGTAAGTTTTTCAATTATCTGTTTTTTATCTAGATACATTTTGGTTATCTTTTAACTATTATCTAGATAAATATTTTAAGTATTATCTATTATCTTATCTAGATAAATATTTAATTGATTATTTGTTATCTTATCTAGATAATTTTTTGGTTATCTTTGCACAACACTGGTCGGCAGACACGTCATCTAAAATAAAATATGATATAAATCCTAAATTATCCCACGATCAACAAACGAAAATTAAAACACTATTACATAGATATAACGTAGTATTTTCCAAATCAAAATACGACTTAGGTCTTGCTCGATTACCACCAATCGAACATAAATTAATAAATGATACAATAATAAATTTACCCAATTTTAAACTAAGCCGCTTAGATTGAAATGAAATTGAAAAACCAACTCAAGAATTATTATAATCTGGTATTATCGAAAAATCAAAAAGTGCCTATAGTAATCCAATATTTTTAGTAGGTAAAAATTTACCTCAGGGAGATAAAAAAAGTTCTAAACCAGAGGAATATCGCATGGTTTTAGACTATCGTAAATTAAACGCTATTCTTTGTAAAGAAACATTCCCAATGCCACTTATTCAAAATATTTATGATACTCTAGCAGGAAATAAGTTTTATTCGGTTTTAGACGTTTCCTCAGCTTTTTACCAACTTAATCTCGCTGAAAATTCTAGACCACTTACAGCATTTTCAACACAAACTGGACATAATCAGTTTTCTATGGGATTGAATAATGCGCCAGCATTATATCAAACTGCAGCATGTAAAATTATGGCAGACTTAAATTATCGAAATAATGTTTGTTATTTAGACAAGCGTTTCTTAAACTTTTTTATCTGTGGAACCCTTTTTGATGTCTACTTTTATCGTGGAATCCCTACTGTTTTTTTAGCTTTGTAGTTTATTTTAAAATTGTTGGCAAATAAATTATAATAATATTGTGTTAAAGGTATTTAATTCAAAAAATATGTTAAAATAAAAATAATAATAATAGTATATTTATAACAATATTTTAAATTTAATAATAATTACTTTAATTGGAGTAAATAAAAATTTTAATTCAAATCATTTATACGATTAGCTACCATGTCATTCGATAGTGGGATTTTAGATATTTTTTTTGCTGATTTGTCATGTAATATACATTTTACCATCTCTATAGCACAAGGTTTTATAAGACTTTCGGCAATTGAGTAAGCTTCAACGCGTTGAGGTATCTGATACCTAACTAAATAAGAAGCCTCTGTTGCTTTTTCATTCACAGTTTTTGTGGTTTGAACAATACAGTTTATTGATTTTAATAGTTCGTTACGCTTTCAAATAAATAATTCTACAATTTTTTTTTAAGTTCAGCATGAATAGATTCTAAATTAAGACACATTTTAGCTGGAGCCATAGAGCTATTTGAGAGAACTTTGCTACAAATAACACATTGAGGATTATCATTATTATTGATAAATTCTAATGACATTTAACTTTCATCATATTTCCTACATTTTTTAGTTACTGGCCTAAAATCTTTTTCATTTGTATCATTCTCATTATTACCATAATTATTATTATGAATTAAGTTCAACGCGAAAAATTCATGTTCTGGCGTCATACGCTTAAGAGTCCTTTTTAAAGCCATAATTTTTATTTGGATATTTTGAAGTAATTTTCTTGAAAATTTTGAAGAAAGACCTTATGCTTCGCGGAACCCCGAAGTGATCTCCGCGGAACCCTGGGGTTCCGCGGAACACAGTTTAAGAAACGCTGATTTAGACGATTGTGTAACTTTCGGAAAAACATTTGATGACTAATTACTTTCATTAGAGCTTACCCTTAATAGATTCCAAGAGTATAATTTAAAATTAAAGCCTTCTAAATGTAAATTCGGGTATCAGGAGTTAAAAGTTTTAGGCAACATAATCGATTCTAAAGGTATTAGACCAACAGAAGAAGGGTTAAACTCAATAAGAAAATTTCCAACACCAAATACAATAAAACAACTTAAGTTTTCTTGAACTAGCAAATTATTTTCGCAGATTTATTCCGAAATTCAGTAATATAGCGAAACCCTTAACCGATTTAACAAAAGGAAAATTTAAAAGTAAAAAATTCAAAGATAACATGGCAAGATGAACATGAAAAAGCATTCCAGGAATTAAAAAATAAACTTACAAATAAACCAGTTTTAGCACACTTCGATGAAAATTTTAAAACCATAGTTGTAACCGATGGACCAAAAAAGGGGTTAGGTGTTATTTTACAACAAGTAAACGATATAAACGAAATACATCCAGTAAGCTTTGCATCCAAAAAATTAACAAATTTAGAAAATAATTATTCAGCCATAGAACTCGAGGTATTAGCAATAGATTACGCTTTCTCAATTTTTTGTCATTATCTACACGGAAGATCCGTAGAAGTACGGACAGATCACAAAAATTTGACTAGTTTATTAAAAATAAAAACAGAATCAAATGTAGTTAATAGGCTACGAACTAAGTTAATGGGTTATGATATTAAAATAATATATATATAAAAATAATATATATATAAAAATAATATATATATATATATATTTAATAAAGCAGCAGATCACTTATCACGTTACCCATTGACAGATAACACATATAATACAATAAATGAAGAATATAAAACATTGAATATAAACTTGATACAACCAATAAACATTGAACAAGAACAAATAAATGAGCTTTGTAGCTTGATATATCGTTGGATGCTTGAGTAAATGTCTGATTTGAAGTTTCCTCTTGAACCGGTGACGTATCTTTGACTGGAGATGGGCTGAAAACATTAGAAGAGGAGTCTGTGCCATAATCAAGGGCGGAAAATCTATTTGGAGTGACGAAAGTTTTGAGTTTCTTTTGATCAGTCATTGGATACGACGGAGATGACGGAAAATTGCGTTTAAAGTGTATGTTTTTACGAGACATATCGAACATATAAGAATAGTTGCATATAATATACGCAGGCGTGCCCAACCTTTTTCAACTCGCGGGCCACATTAAAAATGTATATTTATATGCTTCACAGGTTTTTTTTTTGTTCATTTCGATAAAATATAGACTAGTCATATTTTATCGGATATAATATTATCTTTGTTTACCTATACTTAAATATATTTAATTATTTATTTATTTGTAGTCTATTACACTAACTTATTTCTATTAATATTCTAAAATCCCATGCATTTTTTTTTTATATATAAAAAATTAAAAATTGTAATATATTTTATATTCTTAAAATCTTTATAAAATACATTTTTTATAAGTAATAATTCTTTTTTTACACCTATATAAATTTCTAATTTTTATAAAATGGTCACGGGCCGGTTGGAACACCTTCGCGGGTTGGGCATGCCTGGCGTATATATTTACGCACCGAACAGATAATTGATTATTAAACGCATAACGCTAACGAGTAACATGTGTGTATATTCTACGACGGTCGACACAAAACTAAGCTTTAAAATTAAAAATATAATTAAAAAAAAAGAAAAATATATTTTTAATTTAGTACTATTTGAAGTGTATTTAAAGTAAAGAGGTGAATTGAATATTTAATTTGTACAATGACGAAAGAAATAGTAATAGTAATAAGCTAACAACACTAATAACACACATAATTATAGTAACATATTATAATAACTAGTTATGTATGTCCATCATAAAATTAAACATTTTTTGTTTGAAAAATAAATTAAAATTGACAGCAGTTTCAGATGACTACACACAAACGAGACTGAAATTAATAACAATAAAATATTTTGTTAATATTTAATAATTTTCAATGAGTTGGAAAAAATATTTTACTTACCCGTACTCTCTCATTTCTAGGATATTTTGATTTATTTACTACTTTATTTTCTTTTTGTTCATCAGAATTATTAACCAGCATGTTATTCGTTTTTTTTTCTTTTTTTTCTAACGATTTGTCACCTATGACTGTATTTTTTATTTTTGCTAAAAACAATACAGTTAATTAGTGTTTTGTTAAGCTAAAATTAAATATTAAAACGCATGTTGTATTCATATACATATTTTTAATCAAAATATCACGACAACTTTGCCGTGCTAAGCGAAAACAGGGTAACTCAATTTTTCGTAAAAATGATATTCTTGTTTCTATTTGTAAAATTAGTGGTTTTACACCGATTTTTGATGTAAAAATAGCGTATTTCCTATATTAAAAACCGTCTTAAAATAAAATTTAAAATTAGAAAATACGTGGTAAGTCCAGTATATTTGATGTTTTCTAAGCGAAACACGGTAAATCCAAATACTAAGCAAAAACTCGGTATATCACATGAAAAATAATGGAGTTACCGTGTTTTGGCTTATGTTCGTACGTTGGAAAAAAAAATTACAATTAAATATAATGAACATGCAGAAAAAACTAAAAATGGTATAGTAAAAAATTATATTAATTTGAATAATGATATTATTTTATAAAAACTTCTAAATTGTTTTATTCGGAGATGAATTGTATGTATTGGCCGACCTACAAAAAGTCATCATGTTACCCAGGCCCTATTTTTATGTGCACCACGACACACAATGTGCACTACGAATGTACAAACAAGTGTGCACTACGAATTGAACGTGTGTGCACTACGGTGACTGGTGAACCGTCATTGTTTACCAATAAAGTTTCGTTTTAACTAGTTAAGTTAAGGTTTTTATTATTATATATCCTATTTAATTTTTATGATTTTTATTAAAAGATAAATATTTTGTTGTCTTATTGAAATGCATTGCGTTATATATATATATATATATATATATATTAGGCGGGTCCAACCTTATAGGAGCAAAAAATTAATTTTAGAAATGTACTCACAGCACTTTCTTATTTTGTTAAGAGATACTAAATAATAATTCTGTAAAAATTTGGACTCGAAAATTCAACCCCTTCACGTGCCGCATAAGGGTTGAAAAATGACCTATAGGGATTAATTTACCCTTTTTATTTTTTTTTAGCTCAATTATTAAAATTACAAAAAAAATGTATAGAAACAAATTTGTACTTCTAGTTATTTTACTTAAAAAGCATTCTTATATTTTTTCTGTAAAATTATTATTTGTTATAGAAAATATCAAAAACTAAAAATATTTTGATAATTCGGTGATATTAAATTTTTTATTATTTTTGACGTTAAACAAAACAATTTACACTATACTATTCGAGACTTTTAGTTAATACTTCTCTGCTATGTCCAGAATAATTTTTTCTGTAATCTTTTACAACCTAAAAAATCAAATTCAACAATTTAGTGTGATAAACTGAGGATATTTTTTACAAGTGTATAGAAAATTGTCTTACTTGTAGTAAGAACTGTTTTTGTTCTTCATTTTTCGTTATTTTTTGATTGAAGTCCTCCATTAATTTAACGTTGCGCTCAGCAGTGTCATTTACAACTTTGATTGACGAAATTATTTCTCGAGCATTATGATATTCTAAATTATTTTTCCATTCAACAGGATCTATGTTTAAGAATTCGGAAGAAATTTTGAAACGGGAAAAGAATTTTAGTGAATTTGTTGTAAATAACTCAAAGGGAATATCTCGCTTAATGAACTCGGGTATTTCTTCTGGCTTCAAAGTGATTCTTTTTGGAACTTCTAAATCTTCTTCGTAATTTTCTTGTAAAATAATTTGTACTATTATTCGTTTGTCTTCAATCAAAATTCTCTCATCAAATATTGAAAACATTACAGTTTCTTCATTTAGGTACCATAAATGGTTACAAAATTTCTTTATGGCAACATTTGCAATTGATGGGTTTATATCTTTATAGGAAACTAATTTTCTCAAAAATAATATATCGTTTAAAGGAGCTTCGATGGGGTCCATACAGGTAAACCAATTCTCTGCATAACATGTGATAATAAAACAACAAATATCTCTAAGTGCAATTTCTTCCCTGTGATTTAATTTTACTTGATGTCTGAAGATGTAAATTTTGAAACAATAAATTGCTTTTGCCATCCACCTGGCAAGATGATAAGCACCAGGCTGACGAAATTGTATACCATTTAAAGGAGTACCGCCCAAGAAAATAATGATAAGCTCCAAAAGTTCTCTCTAATCATTGCATGGGAAATCTTCTTTGATTTTATTTTCAGCAAAATTCAAAATATTGAAAGCAATGTTTCCCAGTTTATCATGAACATAACTGTCTGTCATCCACGTGGAAAAGTTTTTTTTATTAATATTATCCCAGTTTTTTTGAATTTTTTTAAAAATGGGTATATCTGGACCTGACACAACGTATAACTTTGTCTCGTGAAAAACACCTTGTAAAACAACTTCATACATATGGTGTCGGCAAGCAAGTAATAAATTATTTCTATTTAGTTTTTGTTCTAGCAGAACACAAGCACCGTTTAACCTCCCAGTATTTGAAGCGGTGGTATCGACTACAAAGGCCTGTATTTTATCTAATAATGCCCAGTCTTGTAAATTATCATAAACAGCAGACGAAATTTCTAACCCTGTACCACTAGAAAGTGCAGGAACTCCAAGAAGTTGCTCTAAACCTGGAGCTGTTGCGACAACTGGCAGACGGTCTACATTTGCTTTACCAGTTATATCAGGCAATATTTTCGAGTCCCAATGAATAACAACAAAATTTAAGTTTAAATCGAAAAATTTGGATTTAATTTTATAATTACCCTCTTTTCTAAAATTTTCCAGAGCTCTTTTAATTGAAGATCGGCTGAGAACAAAATCATCTATATTTAGTGAAGCAGCTTCTATACAGGCTGTTATAATATGAATGGCGTCGCGATCACTTATTTTGCATTTATCTAACGCAAAAGTTAGACGAGGTGTCATTAGATTCTTTCTTGCTCTCTTACACTTTGACGGGCCTGCGATTGTCTCATTTTCAAAATTATCCACATCTTGTATTTCTTCCTCTGAACTTGTAGAAGAGATTGTTCCTAAAAAAATAAAAGTAAAAAAAAAACATTATTATATAAATATCAACATCGTATAATTTAAAGTAAATCATATTTATTATTTTTACTACGTTTACTATTAAGAATTAGTGCAAAAAGACAAATAATATTTCGTTAATCATTTATACAAAAAATAATTTTACATACCGGTTTCAAATTCTTCGTAAGTTTCAACCATTTGTTCTCTCAATTTGTTTTCGTTTTGAAATCGAGCTTCTTTTCTTTTTTCTAAAGCATCTAGTTTTAGATCTAGACCCAACATACAACTTGGACGACCACGTTGTCTTTGCAGTGTTAGAAACTTTTTATCATCATTGATTTTAATAATTGACAATGCATTTACATGTGCAATATCAAACAAATCATTTAACTCATTAATAAAATCTTGTCTTCTCTGTTTGTGTAGGTCACAATTTCTACTTTTGTTTTTTTCAAGTCTTCTCCAGAAATCATACAACTTTTTCAATTTTTTTGAACAATATGAAGAATCATGTGTAGGAAGTCGAGCTTTTTTCCAATATATTAAGCACTCATCAATCACAAGACTTATACTCTCATTTAAGTTTAATTTAACAAACCGCATATTATAAAATAAAACACTTAAACAATCCTTTTTAGATGGTAATTTACTACCCGTTATTTGATTTTTTACTGAATTAATCAAATATATATTTCGATTCGGCATATTTAAAAATAATAGAGCGTATAATAAAGCACACAAAATACGTGAAATCAATTTCACCGTGGATGGTTGACTGTCATTAAGATTACTGCAAAAATATGGTTACCTATTACTTATTAGAACCTAGGGATAATTATCTTATCTTATTGATTTAAAATTAAGATTTGTTCGGTTTTATCATGTGAAATGGTACACTATTTATATATTGTAGGTATAGGTATCAACAAAACTACGCATAATATACATTCCAAACAAAAATAGTATAGTTTATCGAGAAAATAAAGTAAATTATGTTGTTTATCGTCAAAAATAATGAAAAATTTAATATCTACGTATTACTAAAATATTTTTAGTTTTTGATATTTTCTATAATAAATAATAATTTTACAGAAAAAATATAAGAATACTTTTTAAGTAAAATAACTATAAGTACAAATTTGTTTCTAAACATTTTTTTGTAATTTTAATAACTGAGCTAAAAAAAATAAAAAAGTGTAAATTATTCTCTATAGGTCATTTTTCAACCCTTATGCGGCACGTGAAGGGGTTGAATTATCGAGTCCAAATTTTTACAGAATCATTATTTAGTATAACTTAACAAAATAAGAGTGTGCTGGTTACGAAAATCTAAAGTTCAAATTTTTGAACCACCCTAATATATATATATATGTAATACATTCCTTTTTCTAAAACGGTAGCGACAATAAAATGAAGTGTGCAATCCGAAATTTTACAAATAATAGGGCCTGATGTTACCAAGAATGGACAATTTCAAAGCTACGATTTTCATTAAGAGGGTCCTAACATTTAATGAAAGTTTTGTTAAAATCGGACCTAGAAGTTTAATTAAACCTTTAGCTATAATATGACAAGAAGGAGGAGTGGTAAAAAACAATAAGACTTAACAAGTTATCGCTATGTTTTTTTTTTTTTTTATAAAGGAATGAAAAAATAACTATTTGGTTAGACAACTGTTCGGCCCAAAATATTAATTGGTGTTTCTTTACATTTTTAATTTTTATGATTAATGCTCAAGAACTAGAAACTATGGTGATTGATATTTTCTATTTTCAACCAAGCCATAGCTTTATATCTGCGGATTCATTCCACCATCAGGTTGAACTTTCCATGAAACATATGAGTAAAATTTATGACTTTTATGATTATGAATAATAATAAATAATTCAAATAAAGGCCATGTGGATGTTAAAGTATTAGATCACAAAGATTTTTTTGATTGGAAGTTAGAATGCTCTACATATAAACTAAACAAACAAATTAATTGTCCAATGTCAAATAACATAGTACACATAAGAGCAGAAAGAGGACTAAAATACTTATTATATTCATGTACATATGATGAATATATTCCACATACAAAGCTTGACTTCTTAAAATCTTAATTATTAAAAAAAGATTTAAAGGACCACAGCAAAAAAATGAATTAAGGGGCATTCAACTGGGGAAAAAACAAAGTATTATAAAAATACTAGTCCCGTTAATGCTAAAGATCAGACAACAATTTTGGTTAGATTTTCCTACATAAGATACAGTTAATGATTTATATGAATACCCTGAAAATTAGAAACTGTTGTAAAAATAATGTGATATATTGTTAATTGAACCAACATAATTATGTTACCACATAAATTTAAATGTTGTTTTGTTTAATTTTTAACAGTATAGTTTATATTAATTATTATTTTATTATTTAAGATTTCATTTATTTTAATTGTTTTTGGTGATGACTAGCTAAAAGGTATACCTACTGATTGTTTTATTTTGTTTTTTAAATATTTAATAGACTTTAAAATAAAAGTCTAATTATTTTGTAATCAATTTTTAATAATAAAAAAAATATTTAATTATTTCTTTGATGAAATTGGAGTTACGTGTTTTTTTACATACAAATTATGTTGTATGATAATAGACTTAAATAATGTATATCCAAAAAAGTTTAAGCAATAATCCGGTAAGTCCATTATTATGGAGTTATTAATTTTTCGCTTAGTACTCCGATATTGATTTTATCATAAATCCATTTTCTTTTTAAAAAACTCAAAAAAGTTAAAATAAAAAGTGTTAAATCAATTCAAGATGTAAAATTAGATATTTCAACACAAGATTTGGCCAATTTTTATTATAAATGTTATTTTTAGGCTTTATTTACTGCTGAAAACGTTATTTGGTGTTTCTCAATTATCATTATGTCTAATCATCGTTGACTGGAGATATCTTATTTTCCTTAAGCACGGCAGAATTGCTATAATATACTTAGTCAATAGAAGTTGGGGTAATATTTTGATGGAAAATATGTATATAAATACAACATCATACGTTTTTAAATTTAATTTTAGCCAATGCAGAATATTTATAAAATAAATAATAAAAAGAATAATATAATATATATTCACTCCCACAATAAGTATATTATACTCTGTCCAATTAAATTAATAGGTTTTTTTTGTATTCAATTTAAAAAAAAGCTCGCTTAGATTTTGATTAAACATTACAACATTCTATGTACATTGAAAAACATTGATTATGTGCTGTCATATAAAACTCATTTATTTAAATAGAAAAAAAAATGTATAACAAACCTAATAACAATGGGGGATGGTAAACTCCTACAAATGTAGTGTAAACTCCTACAAAATATAGTGTTAACTCCAACAAAAGATAGTATTAACTCCTATAAAAGATAGTGTTAACTCTTACAAAAAATTAATACCGCTCGTATTGCTGTAAAAAATATCAGTCTTGCAATATATTACATAAAATAAAAATTGTTTAAAAAATATAATAAAAATGTTAATTAAAAAATATTCAAAATCACATACGTTTAAAACAACATTTTTTGATATTCGATACCATATTGCTGATCTATTTAAAACATTTTGTACTGCAAGTGCCGATATGAATGTATAGTATAGTTTATAATATGGATATAACCTAACCTTCGAGAATCATCATACAGCGTATAATATTTTAGCGTTTGTTTGTTAAATATATATTTATTATTTTCAAGCTATGATAATCTTGGGCTTTTTGAGCTTTTCAACTTTAAAATCGAGAATTTAAGTACCCAATTTTGTAAAGGGAAAAATTCTATGCAGGAGATTACAATATCTTTGATTTTCAGGTAAAAATGTTAAAAGGTTATTAGTGTAGAAATTTACATTTGGCCATAATAATACTGCGAAAACAGATTAAAAGTATTTAAATAAAAAAAATCTATTTATTTATAACCATGATATAAGGATGAATTGCAAATAAAGAAAAATGTAGGATTTTTATTAGAGCTCTATTACACGTATTACGTGAAATACGTGTTTATCTAAAATAAAAATGTATTACTTTATCTTAATACTTTACAAATAATATTTTATTAAAACTTTAAGCTTAATAACAAAATTACTATTTTTTTATTATTAATACGGATATATATTTTGGATAAATACATATTTCACGGACTCGTGAATTCCGTATCATGTGTAATAAGAGCTCTAAATTTGTATATTATGCATATGTTAGTATAACAATAGCAATATATTTTCTTGTCTTAATAGTATAATTAACAACCAATTAAAAATCTTAGTTCATTTAAATCGTTTAATTATTAATTAGATTGTAATTTGTATGATTATTACTTCAGAACATGTTTTTTTTTGAGGTACATTTAACAAAACACTTGCATTAATTACAAGTAATATATTAAACATGAAATACATATCCCACATATGATGAGCTTGAATATACATTTTTTTATTTATAAAAATACATTTAATAACTTAAACGTTATTTTATTAATCAAACAAAATTAAAAAAGTAATTTATGCATTAATCTAGAATAAAATATATATCAACTTTTACGTAAAAGTATAATGTGATAATATTTACTTGGTGTGTTATCGTTATACGATTTTTTATCCATTTGAATTTGTTGATCAATCATATCATTCATATCCGTGTTGATTTCCTGTTATTATTTTTTTTTTAAATAGAAACCTAAACTATTTTTTTATTACGAATAAAAAATAATTACATTCACGTACTTTAACATCTTTTTTAACCACATTTAAGACTTCCTGTTCTTTACTATGGGCAGTTGGAGTAATTGACGTAAATATTTCAATGTTTTCTTTTCGTTCTTTGATTACTTTTTTTGCGACCTTCAATGGGGGTAGCGTGTCGGAAGATTTAATTTGTTTTACATTATCATTGCCGATAAGTTCGTTTTCGGCAGGCTCGGCGTGAACCAACGTATGATTACCTCCACAACTGACCTAAAATAGCCAAAGTAAATAGTATTTCGATTAATATTTAAAATATTTATCGGTGAATA
>JASXSY010002390.1:0-44471 GCA_034509805.1 Sipha maydis | reverse complement strand
CAATTTTTAGGTCTAAGAAACTAACTGAGAGTCTTAAAATTGAAAGGGATCAAGAAGAACCCGACAGGTACTCCTGGTGAAAAATGTAGATTCGAATTGATAATCAGGCTACACTTTAAGTGATTGGGATGAAGAGAAACCCGACAGGTCTCCCTAGTGACAATTGATAGGTCAAAGAAACTACCTGACAGTCTTAAAATTGAGAGGGATCTAGAAGAACCCGACAGGTCCTCCTGGTGAACAATATAGATTCCAATTAATAATCAGATTACTCTATATGTGATTGGGATGATGAGAATCGTTACAGGTCCCCCTTGTAGCAATTGTTAGGTCAAAGAAACTACCTGACAGTCTTATAATTGAAAGGGATCAAGAAGAACCCGACAGGTCCTCCTAGTGAAAAATGTAGATTCGAATTGATAATCAAGCTATACTTTAACTAATTGGGATGAAGAGAAACCCGACAGGTCCCCCTAGTAACAATAGTTAGGTCAAAGAAATTACCTGACAGTCATAAAATTGAAAGGGATCAAGAAAAACCCGACAGGTCCTCCTGGTGAAAAATATATATTCGAATTGATAATCAGGTTACTCTACATGTGATTGGGATGAAGAGATACTCAACAGGTTCCCCTAGTAACAATTTTTAGGTCTAAGAAACTACCTGAGAGTCTTAAATTTGAAAGGGATCAAGAAGAACCCGACAGGTCCTCCTGGTGAAAAATGTAGATTCCAATTGATAATCAAGCTAATCTATAAGTGATTGGTAAGAAGAGAAACCCGACAGGTCCCCCTAGTTACAATTGATAGGTCAAAGAAACTACCTGACAGTCTTAAAATTGAGAGGGATCAAGAAGAACCCGACAGGTCCCCCTAGTAACAATTGTTAGGTCAAAGAAATAACCTGACAGTCTTAAATTTGAAAGGGATCAAGAAGAACCCGACAGGTCCTCCTGGTGAAAAATGTAGACTCGAATTGATAATCAAGCTACACTTTAAGTGATTGGGATGAAGAGAAACCCGACATGTCCCCCTAGTTACAATTGATAGGTCAAAGAAACTACCTGACAGTCTTAAAATTGATAGGGATCAAGAAGAACCCGACAGGTCCCCCTAGTAACAATTGTTAGGTCAAAGAAATTACCTGACAGTCTTAAATTTAAAAGGGATCAAGAAGAACCCGACAGGTCCTCCTGCTGAATAATATAGATTCCAATTAATAATCAGATTACTCTATATATGATTGGGATGATGAGAATCGTTACAGGTCCCCCTACTAGCAATTGTTAGGTCAAAGAAACTACCTGACAGTCTTATAATTGAAAGGGATCAAGAAGAACCCGACAGGTCCTCCTGGTGAAAAATGTAGATTCGAATTGATAATCAGGTTACTCTACATGTGATTGGGATGAAGAGAAACTCAACAGATTCCCCTAGTAACAATTTTTAGGTCTAAGAAACTACCTGAGAGTCTTAAAATTGAAAGGGATCAAGAAGAACCCGACAGGTCCTCCTGGTGAAAAATGTAGATTCCAATTGATAATCAGGCTACACTTTAAGTGATTGGGATGAAGAGAAACCTGACAGGTCTCCCTAGTGACAATTGATAGGTCAAAGAAACTACCTGACAGTCTTAAAATTGAGAGGGATCAAGAAGAACCCGACAGGTCCCCCTAGTAACAGTTGTTAGGTCAAAGAAATTACCTGACAGTCTTAAATTTGAAAGGGATCAAGAAGAACCCGACAGGTCCTCCTGGTGAAAAATGTAGATTCGAATTGATATTCAAGCTACACTTTAAGTGATTGGGATGAAGAGAAACCCGACAGGTCCCCCTAGTTACAATTGATAGGTCAAAGAAACTACCTGACAGTCTTAAAATTGAGAGGGATCAAGAAGAACCCGACAGGTCCTCCTGGTGAATAATATAGATTCCAATTAATAATCAGATTACTCTATATGTGATTGGGATGATGAGAATCGTTACAGGTCCCCCAAGTAACAATTTTTAGGTCTAAGAAACTACCTGACAGTCTTAAAATTGAAAGGGATCAAGAAGAACCCGACAGGTCCTCCTGGT
The DNA here is from genome assembly GCA_034509805.1 of Sipha maydis. Lineage (NCBI taxonomy): Eukaryota > Metazoa > Arthropoda > Insecta > Hemiptera > Aphididae > Sipha > Sipha maydis. The sequence continues at coordinate 42,393 of JASXSY010002390.1, read as the reverse complement.
GAAAAATGTAGATTCGAATTGATAATCAGGCTACACTTTAAGTGATTGGGATGAAGAGAAACCCGACAGGTCTCCCTAGTGAAAATTGATAGGTCAAAGAAACTACCTGACAGTCTTATAATTGAGAGGGATCAAGAAGAACCCGACAGGTCCTCCTGCTGAATAATATAGATTCCAATTAATAATCAGATTACTCTATATATGATTGGTGATGAGAATCGTTACAGGTCCCCCTACTAGCAATTGTTAGGTCAAAGAAACTACCTGACAGTCTTATAATTGAAAGGGATCAAGAAGAACCCGACAGGTCCTCCTGGTGAAAAATGTAGATTCGAATTGATAATCAAGCTACACTTTAAGTGATTGGGATGAAGAGAAACCCGACAGGTCCCCCTAGTAACAATTGTTAGGTCAAAGAAACTACCTGACGGTCATAAAATTGAAAGGGATCAAGAAAAAACCGACAGGTCCTCCTGGTGAAAAATATAGATTCGAATTGATAATCAGGTTACTCTACATGTGATTGGGATGAAGAGAAATTCAACAGGTTCCCCTAGTAACAATTGTTAGGTCAAAGAAACCACAAGACATTCTTAAAATTGAAAGGGATCAAGAAGAACCCGACAGGTCCTCCTGGTGAAAAATGTAGATTCGAATTGATAATCAGGCTACACTTAAAGTGATTGGGATGAAGAGAAACCCGACAGGTCCCCCTAGTTACAATCGATAGGTCAAAGAAATTACCTGACAGTCTTAAATTTGAAAGGGATCAAGAAGAACCCGACAGGTCCTCCTGGTGAAAAATGTAGATTCGAATTGATATTCAAGCTACACTTTAAGTGATTGGGATGAAGAGAAACCCGACAGGTCCCCCTAGTTACAATTGATAGGTCAAAGAAACTACCTGACAGTCTTAAAATTGAGAGGGATCAAGAAGAACCCGACAGGTCCTCCTGGTGAATAATATAGATTCCAATTAATAATCAGATTACTCTATATGTGATTGGGATGATGAGAATCGTTACAGGTCCCCCTAGTAACAATTTTTAGGTCTAAGAAACTACCTGACAGTCTTAAAATTGAAAGGGATCAAGAAGAACCCGACAGGTCCTCCTGGTGAAAAATGTAGATTCGAATTGATATTGAAGCTACACTTTAAGTGATTGGGATGAAGAGAAACCCGACAGGTCCCCCTAGTTACAATTGATAGGTCAAAGAAACTACCTGACAGTCTTAAAATTGAGAGGGATCAAGAAGAACCCGACAGGTCCTCCTGGTGAAAAATATAGATTCGAATTGATAATCAGGTTACTCTACATGTGATTGGGATGAAGAGAAACTCAACAGTTTCCCCTAGTAACAATTTTTAGGTCTAAGAAACTACCTGAGAGTCTTAAAATTGAAAGGGATCAAGAAGAACCCGACAGGTCCTCCTGGTGAAAAATGTAGATTCGAATTGATAATCAGGCTACACTTTAAGTGATTGGGATGAAGAGAAACCCGACAGGTCTCCCTAGTGAAAATTGATAGGTCAAAGAATCTACCTGACAGTCTTATAATTGAGAGGAATCAAGAAGAACCCGACAGGTCCTCCTGCTGAATAATATAGATTCCAATTAATAATCAGATTACTCTATATGTGATTGGGATGATGAGTATCGTTACAGGTCCCCCTAGTAACAATTTTTAGGTCTAAGAAACTACCTGACAGTCTTAAAATTGAAAGGGATCAAGAAGAACCCGACAGGTCCTCCTGGTGAAAAATGTAGATTCGAATTGATAATCAAGCTACACTTTAAGTGATTGGGATGAAGAGAAACCCGACAGGTCCCCCTAGTTACAATTGATAGGTCAAAGAAACTACCTGACTGTCTTAAAATTGAGAGGGATCAAGAAGAACCCGACAGGTCCTCCTGGTGAATAATATAGATTCCAATTAATAATCAGATTACTCTATATGTGATTGGGATGATGAGAATCGTTACAGGTCCCCCTAGTAACAATTTTAAGGTCTAAGAAACTACCTGACAGTCTTAAAATTGAGAGGGATCAAGAAGAACCCGACAGGTCCTCCTGGTGAAAAATATAGATTCGAATTGATAATCAGGTTACTCTACATGTGATTGGGATGAAGAGAAACTCAACAGTCTCCCCTAGTAACAATTTTTAGGTCTAAGAAACTACCTGAGAGTCTTAAATTTGAAAGGGATCAAGAAGAACCCGACAGGTCCTCCTGGTGAAAAATGTAGATTCCAATTGATAATCAAGCTAATCTATAAGTGATTGGTAAGAAGAGAAACCCGACAGGTCCCCCTAGTTACAATTGATAGGTCAAAGAAACTACCTGACAGTCTTAAAATTGAGAGGGATCAAGAAGAACCCGACAGGTCCCCCTAGTAACAATTGTTAGGTCAAAGAAATAACCTGACAGTCTTAAATTTGAAAGGGATCAAGAAGAACCCGACAGGTCCTCCTGGTGAAAAATGTAGACTCGAATTGATAATCAAGCTACACTTTAAGTGATTGGGATGAAGAGAAACCCGACATGTCCCCCTAGTTACAATTGATAGGTCAAAGAAACTACCTGACAGTCTTAAAATTGATAGGGATCAAGAAGAACCCGACAGGTCCCCCTAGTAACAATTGTTAGGTCAAAGAAATTACCTGACAGTCTTAAATTTAAAAGGGATCAAGAAGAACCCGACAGGTCCTCCTGCTGAATAATATAGATTCCAATTAATAATCAGATTACTCTATATATGATTGGGATGATGAGAATCGTTACAGGTCCCCCTACTAGCAATTGTTAGGTCAAAGAAACTACCTGACAGTCTTATAATTGAAAGGGATCAAGAAGAACCCGACAGGTCCTCCTGGTGAAAAATGTAGATTCGAATTGATAATCAAGCTACACTTTAACTGATTGGGATGAAGAGAAACCTGACAGGCCCCCTAGTAACAATTGTTAGGTCAAAGAAACTACCTGACAGTCATAAAATTGAAAGGGATCAAGAAAAACCCGACAGGTCCTCCTGGTGAAAAATATAGATTCGAATTGATAATCAGGTTACTCTACATGTGATTGGGATGAAGAGAAACTCAACAGATTCCCCTAGTAACAATTTTTAGGTCTAAGAAACTACCTGAGAGTCTTAAAATTGAAAGGGATCAAGAAGAACCCGACAGGTCCTCCTGGTGAAAAATGTAGATTCCAATTGATAATCAGGCTACACTTTAAGTGATTGGGATGAAGAGAAACCTGACAGGTCTCCCTAGTGACAATTGATAGGTCAAAGAAACTACCTGACAGTCTTAAAATTGAGAGGGATCAAGAAGAACCCGACAGGTCCCCCTAGTAACAGTTGTTAGGTCAAAGAAATTACCTGACAGTCTTAAATTTGAAAGGGATCAAGAAGAACCCGACAGGTCCTCCTGGTGAAAAATGTAGATTCGAATTGATATTCAAGCTACACTTTAAGTGATTGGGATGAAGAGAAACCCGACAGGTCCCCCTAGTTACAATTGATAGGTCAAAGAAACTACCTGACAGTCTTAAAATTGAGAGGGATCAAGAAGAACCCGACAGGTCCTCCTGGTGAATAATATAGATTCCAATTAATAATCAGATTACTCTATATGTGATTGGGATGATGAGAATCGTTACAGGTCCCCCAAGTAACAATTTTTAGGTCTAAGAAACTACCTGACAGTCTTAAAATTGAAAGGGATCAAGAAGAACCCGACAGGTCCTCCTGGTGAAAAATGTAGATTCGAATTGATAATCAGGCTACACTTTAAGTGATTGGGATGAAGAGAAACCCGACAGGTCTCCCTAGTGAAAATTGATAGGTCAAAGAAACTACCTGACAGTCTTATAATTGAGAGGGATCAAGAAGAACCCGACAGGTCCTCCTGCTGAATAATATAGATTCCAATTAATAATCAGATTACTCTATATATGATTGGTGATGAGAATCGTTACAGGTCCCCCTACTAGCAATTGTTAGGTCAAAGAAACTACCTGACAGTCTTATAATTGAAAGGGATCAAGAAGAACCCGACAGGTCCTCCTGGTGAAAAATGTAGATTCGAATTGATAATCAAGCTACACTTTAAGTGATTGGGATGAAGAGAAACCCGACAGGTCCCCCTAGTAACAATTGTTAGGTCAAAGAAACTACCTGACGGTCATAAAATTGAAAGGGATCAAGAAAAAACCGACAGGTCCTCCTGGTGAAAAATATAGATTCGAATTGATAATCAGGTTACTCTACATGTGATTGGGATGAAGAGAAATTCAACAGGTTCCCCTAGTAACAATTGTTAGGTCAAAGAAACCACAAGACATTCTTAAAATTGAAAGGGATCAAGAAGAACCCGACAGGTCCTCCTGGTGAAAAATGTAGATTCGAATTGATAATCAGGCTACACTTAAAGTGATTGGGATGAAGAGAAACCCGACAGGTCCCCCTAGTTACAATCGATAGGTCAAAGAAATTACCTGACAGTCTTAAATTTGAAAGGGATCAAGAAGAACCCGACAGGTCCTCCTGGTGAAAAATGTAGATTCGAATTGATATTCAAGCTACACTTTAAGTGATTGGGATGAAGAGAAACCCGACAGGTCCCCCTAGTTACAATTGATAGGTCAAAGAAACTACCTGACAGTCTTAAAATTGAGAGGGATCAAGAAGAACCCGACAGGTCCTCCTGGTGAATAATATAGATTCCAATTAATAATCAGATTACTCTATATGTGATTGGGATGATGAGAATCGTTACAGGTCCCCCTAGTAACAATTTTAAGGTCTAAGAAACTACCTGACAGTCTTAAAATTGAGAGGGATCAAGAAGAACCCGACAGGTCCTCCTGGTGAAAAATATAGATTCGAATTGATAATCAGGTTACTCTACATGTGATTGGGATGAAGAGAAACTCAACAGTCTCCCCTAGTAACAATTTTTAGGTCTAAGAAACTACCTGAGAGTCTTAAAATTGAAAGGGATCAAGAAGAACCCGACAGGTCCTCCTGGTGAAAAATGTAGATTCGAATCGATAATCAGGCTACACTTTAAGTGATTGGGATAAAGAGAAACCCGACAGGTCTCCCTAGTGACAATTGATAGGTCAAAGAAACTACCTGACAGTCTTATAATTGAGAGGGATCAAGAAGAACCCGACAGGTCCTCCTGGTGAAAAATGTAGATTCCAATTGATAATCAAGCTACTCTATAAGTGATTGGTAAGAAGAGAAACCCGACAGGTCCCCCTAGTTACAATCGATAGATCAAAGAAACTACCTGACAGTCTTAAAATTGAGAGGGATCAAGAAGAACCCGGCAGGTCCCCCTAGTAACAATTGTTAGGTCAAAGAAATTACCTGACAGTCATAAATTTGAATGGGATCAAGAAGAACCCGACAAGTCCTCCTGGTGAAAAATGTAGATTCGAATTGATATTCAAGCTACACTTTAAGTGATTGGGATGAAGAGAAACCCGACAGGTCCCCCTAGTTACAATTGATAGGTCAAAGAAACTACCTGACAGTCTTAAAATTGAGAGGGATCAAGAAGAACCCGACAGGTCCTCCTGTTGAAAAATGTAGATTCGAATCGATAATCAGGCTACACTTTAAGTGATTGGGATAAAGAGAAACCCGACAGGTCTCCCTAGTGACAATTGATAGGTCAAAGAAACTACCTGACAGTCTTATAATTGAGAGGGATCAAGAAGAACCCGACAGGTCCTCCTGGTGAAAAATGTAGATTCCAATTGATAATCAAGCTACTCTATAAGTGATTGGTAAGAAGAGAAACCCGACAGGTCCCCCTAGTTACAATCGATAGGTCAAAGAATCTACCTGACAGTCTTAAAATTGAGAGGGATCAAGAAGAACCCGGCAGGTCCCCCTAGTTACAATTGTTAGGTCAAAGAAATTACCTGACAGTCTTAAATTTGAAAGGGATCAAGAAGAACCCGACAAGTCCTCCTGGTGAAAAATGTAGATTCGAATTGATATTCAAGCTACACTTTAAGTGATTGGGATGAAGAGAAACCCGACAGGTCCCCCTAGTTACAATTGATAGGTCAAAGAAACTACCTGACCGTCTTAAAATTGAGAGGGATCAAGAAGAACCCGACAGGTCCTCCTGGTGAATAATATAGATTCCAATTAATAATCAGATTACTCTATATGTGATGGGGATGATGAGAATCGTTACAGGTCCCCCTAGTAACAATTTTTAGGTCTAAGAAACTACCTGACAGTCTTAAAATTGAAAGGGATCAAGAAGGACCCGACAGGTCCTCCTGGTGAAAAATGTAGATTCGAATTGATATTAAAGCTACACTTTAAGTGATTGGGATGAAGAGAAACCCGACAGGTCCCCCTAGTTACAATTGATAGGTCAAAGAAACTACCTGACAGTCTTAAAATTGAGAGGGATCAAGAAGAACCCGACAGGTCCTCCTGGTGAAAAATATAGATTCGAATTGATAATCAGGTTACTCTACATGTGATTGGGATGAAGAGAAACTCAACAGTTTCCCCTAGTAACAATTTTTAGGTCTAAGAAACTACCTGAGAGTCTTAAAATTGAAAGTGATCAAGAAGAACCCGACAGGTCCTCCTGGTGAAAAATGTAGATTCGAATTGATAATCAGGCTACACTTTAAGTGATTGGGATGAAGAGAAACCCGACAGGTCTCCCTAGTGACAATTGATAGGTCAAAGAAACTACCTGACAGTCTTAAAATTGAGAGGGATCAAGAAGAACCTGACAGGTCCTCCTGGTGAATAATATAGATTCCAATTAATAATCAGATTACTCTATATGTGATTGGAATGATGAGAATCGTTACAGGTCCCCCTAGTAACAATTTTTAGGTCTAAGAAACTACCTGACAGTCTTAAAATTGAAAGGGATCAAGAAGAACCCGACAGGTCCTCCTGGTGAAAAATGTAGATTCGAATTGATATTGAAGCTACACTTTAAGTGATTGGGATGAAGAGAAACCCGACAGGTCCCCCTAGTTACAATTGATAGGTCAAAGAAACTACCTGACAGTCTTAAAATTGAGAGGGATCAAGAAGAACCCGACAGGTCCTCCTGGTGAAAAATATAGATTCGAATTGATAATCAGGTTACTCTACATGTGATTGGGATGAAGAGAAACTCAACAGTTTCCCCTAGTAACAATTTTTAGGTCTAAGAAACTACCTGAGAGTCTTAAAATTGAAAGGGATCAAGAAGAACCCGACAGGTCCTCCTGGTGAAAAATGTAGATTCGAATTGATAATCAGGCTACACTTTAAGTGATTGGAATGAAGAGAAACCCGACAGGTCTCCCTAGTGACAATTGATAGGTCAAAGAAACTACCTGACAGTCTTAAAATTGAGAGGGATCAAGAAGAACCCGACAGGTCCTCCTGGTGAATAATATAGATTCCAATTAATAATCAGATTACTCTATATGTGATTGGAATGATGAGAATCGTTACAGGTCCCCCTAGTAACAATTTTTAGGTCTAAGAAACTACCTGACAGTCTTAAAATTGAAAGGGATCAAGAAGAACCCGACAGGTCCTCCTGGTGAAAAATGTAGATTCGAATTGATATTCAAGCTACACTTTAAGTGATTGGGATGAAGAGAAACCCGACAGGTCCCCCAAGTTACAATTGATAGGTCAATGAAACTACCTGACAGTCTTAAAATTGAGAGGGATCTAGAAGAACCCGACAGGTCCTCCTGGTGAACAATATAGATTCCAATTAATAATCAGATTACTCTATATGTGATTGGGATGATGAGAATCGTTACAGGTCCCCCTTGTAGCAATTGTTAGGTCAAAGAAACTACCTGACAGTCTTATAATTGAAAGGGATCAAGAAGAACCCGACAGGTCCTCCTAGTGAAAAATGTAGATTCGAATTGATAATCAAGCTATACTTTAACTAATTGGGATGAAGAGAAACCCGACAGGTCCCCCTAGTAACAATAGTTAGGTCAAAGAAATTACCTGACAGTCATAAAATTGAAAGGGATCAAGAAAAACCCGACAGGTCCTCCTGGTGAAAAATATATATTCGAATTGATAATCAGGTTACTCTACATGTGATTGGGATGAAGAGATACTCAACAGGTTCCCCTAGTAACAATTTTTAGGTCTAAGAAACTACCTGAGAGTCTTAAATTTGAAAGGGATCAAGAAGAACCCGACAGGTCCTCCTGGTGAAAAATGTAGATTCCAATTGATAATCAAGCTAATCTATAAGTGATTGGTAAGAAGAGAAACCCGACAGGTCCCCCTAGTTACAATTGATAGGTCAAAGAAACTACCTGACAGTCTTAAAATTGAGAGGGATCAAGAAGAACCCGACAGGTCCCCCTAGTAACAGTTGTTAGGTCAAAGAAATTACCTGACAGTCTTAAATTTGAAAGGGATCAAGAAGAACCCGACAGGTCCTCCTGGTGAAAAATGTAGATTCGAATTGATATTCAAGCTACACTTTAAGTGATTGGGATGAAGAGAAACCCGACAGGTCCCCCTAGTTACAATTGATAGGTCAAAGAAACTACCTGACAGTCTTAAAATTGAGAGGGATCAAGAAGAACCCGACAGGTCCTCCTGGTGAATAATATAGATTCCAATTAATAATCAGATTACTCTATATGTGATTGGGATGATGAGAATCGTTACAGGTCCCCCAAGTAACAATTTTTAGGTCTAAGAAACTACCTGACAGTCTTAAAATTGAAAGGGATCAAGAAGAACCCGACAGGTCCTCCTGGTGAAAAATGTAGATTCGAATTGATAATCAGGCTACACTTTAAGTGATTGGGATGAAGAGAAACCCGACAGGTCTCCCTAGTGAAAATTGATAGGTCAAAGAAACTACCTGACAGTCTTATAATTGAGAGGGATCAAGAAGAACCCGACAGGTCCTCCTGCTGAATAATATAGATTCCAATTAATAATCAGATTACTCTATATATGATTGGTGATGAGAATCGTTACAGGTCCCCCTACTAGCAATTGTTAGGTCAAAGAAACTACCTGACAGTCTTATAATTGAAAGGGATCAAGAAGAACCCGACAGGTCCTCCTGGTGAAAAATGTAGATTCGAATTGATAATCAAGCTACACTTTAAGTGATTGGGATGAAGAGAAACCCGACAGGTCCCCCTAGTAACAATTGTTAGGTCAAAGAAACTACCTGACGGTCATAAAATTGAAAGGGATCAAGAAAAAACCGACAGGTCCTCCTGGTGAAAAATATAGATTCGAATTGATAATCAGGTTACTCTACATGTGATTGGGATGAAGAGAAATTCAACAGGTTCCCCTAGTAACAATTGTTAGGTCAAAGAAACCACAAGACATTCTTAAAATTGAAAGGGATCAAGAAGAACCCGACAGGTCCTCCTGGTGAAAAATGTAGATTCGAATTGATAATCAGGCTACACTTAAAGTGATTGGGATGAAGAGAAACCCGACAGGTCCCCCTAGTTACAATCGATAGGTCAAAGAAATTACCTGACAGTCTTAAATTTGAAAGGGATCAAGAAGAACCCGACAGGTCCTCCTGGTGAAAAATGTAGATTCGAATTGATATTCAAGCTACACTTTAAGTGATTGGGATGAAGAGAAACCCGACAGGTCCCCCTAGTTACAATTGATAGGTCAAAGAAACTACCTGACAGTCTTAAAATTGAGAGGGATCAAGAAGAACCCGACAGGTCCTCCTGGTGAATAATATAGATTCCAATTAATAATCAGATTACTCTATATGTGATTGGGATGATGAGAATCGTTACAGGTCCCCCTAGTAACAATTTTTAGGTCTAAGAAACTACCTGACAGTCTTAAAATTGAAAGGGATCAAGAAGAACCCGACAGGTCCTCCTGGTGAAAAATGTAGATTCGAATTGATATTGAAGCTACACTTTAAGTGATTGGGATGAAGAGAAACCCGACAGGTCCCCCTAGTTACAATTGATAGGTCAAAGAAACTACCTGACAGTCTTAAAATTGAGAGGGATCAAGAAGAACCCGACAGGTCCTCCTGGTGAAAAATATAGATTCGAATTGATAATCAGGTTACTCTACATGTGATTGGGATGAAGAGAAACTCAACAGTTTCCCCTAGTAACAATTTTTAGGTCTAAGAAACTACCTGAGAGTCTTAAAATTGAAAGGGATCAAGAAGAACCCGACAGGTCCTCCTGGTGAAAAATGTAGATTCGAATTGATAATCAGGCTACACTTTAAGTGATTGGGATGAAGAGAAACCCGACAGGTCTCCCTAGTGAAAATTGATAGGTCAAAGAATCTACCTGACAGTCTTATAATTGAGAGGGATCAAGAAGAACCCGACAGGTCCTCCTGCTGAATAATATAGATTCCAATTAATAATCAGATTACTCTATATGTGATTGGGATGATGAGTATCGTTACAGGTCCCCCTAGTAACAATTTTTAGGTCTAAGAAACTACCTGACAGTCTTAAAATTGAAAGGGATCAAGAAGAACCCGACAGGTCCTCCTGGTGAAAAATGTAGATTCGAATTGATAATCAAGCTACACTTTAAGTGATTGGGATGAAGAGAAACCCGACAGGTCCCCCTAGTTACAATTGATAGGTCAAAGAAACTACCTGACTGTCTTAAAATTGAGAGGGATCAAGAAGAACCCGACAGGTCCTCCTGGTGAATAATATAGATTCCAATTAATAATCAGATTACTCTATATGTGATTGGGATGATGAGAATCGTTACAGGTCCCCCTAGTAACAATTTTAAGGTCTAAGAAACTACCTGACAGTCTTAAAATTGAGAGGGATCAAGAAGAACCCGACAGGTCCTCCTGGTGAAAAATATAGATTCGAATTGATAATCAGGTTACTCTACATGTGATTGGGATGAAGAGAAACTCAACAGTCTCCCCTAGTAACAATTTTTAGGTCTAAGAAACTACCTGAGAGTCTTAAAATTGAAAGGGATCAAGAAGAACCCGACAGGTCCTCCTGGTGAAAAATGTAGATTCGAATCGATAATCAGGCTACACTTTAAGTGATTGGGATAAAGAGAAACCCGACAGGTCTCCCTAGTGACAATTGATAGGTCAAAGAAACTACCTGACAGTCTTATAATTGAGAGGGATCAAGAAGAACCCGACAGGTCCTCCTGGTGAAAAATGTAGATTCCAATTGATAATCAAGCTACTCTATAAGTGATTGGTAAGAAGAGAAACCCGACAGGTCCCCCTAGTTACAATCGATAGATCAAAGAAACTACCTGACAGTCTTAAAATTGAGAGGGATCAAGAAGAACCCGGCAGGTCCCCCTAGTAACAATTGTTAGGTCAAAGAAATTACCTGACAGTCATAAATTTGAATGGGATCAAGAAGAACCCGACAAGTCCTCCTGGTGAAAAATGTAGATTCGAATTGATATTCAAGCTACAATTTAAGTGATTGGGATGAAGAGAAACCCGACAGGTCCCCCTAGTTACAATTGATAGGTCAAAGAAACTACCTGACAGTCTTAAAATTGAGAGGGATCAAGAAGAACCCGACAGGTCCTCCTGTTGAAAAATGTAGATTCGAATCGATAATCAGGCTACACTTTAAGTGATTGGGATAAAGAGAAACCCGACAGGTCTCCCTAGTGACAATTGATAGGTCAAAGAAACTACCTGACAGTCTTATAATTGAGAGGGATCAAGAAGAACCCGACAGGTCCTCCTGGTGAAAAATGTAGATTCCAATTGATAATCAAGCTACTCTATAAGTGATTGGTAAGAAGAGAAACCCGACAGGTCCCCCTAGTTACAATCGATAGGTCAAAAAATCTACCTGACAGTCTTAAAATTGAGAGGGATCAAGAAGAACCCGGCAGGTCCCCCTAGTTACAATTGTTAGGTCAAAGAAATTACCTGACAGTCTTAAATTTGAAAGGGATCAAGAAGAACCCGACAAGTCCTCCTGGTGAAAAATGTAGATTCGAATTGATATTCAAGCTACACTTTAAGTGATTGGGATGAAGAGAAACCCGACAGGTCCCCCTAGTTACAATTGATAGGTCAAAGAAACTACCTGACCGTCTTAAAATTGAGAGGGATCAAGAAGAACCCGACAGGTCCTCCTGGTGAATAATATAGATTCCAATTAATAATCAGATTACTCTATATGTGATTGGGATGATGAGAATCGTTACAGGTCCCCCTAGTAACAATTTTTAGGTCTAAGAAACTACCTGACAGTCTTAAAATTGAAAGGGATCAAGAAGGACCCGACAGGTCCTCCTGGTGAAAAATGTAGATTCGAATTGATATTAAAGCTACACTTTAAGTGATTGGGATGAAGAGAAACCCGACAGGTCCCCCTAGTTACAATTGATAGGTCAAAGAAACTACCTGACAGTCTTAAAATTGAGAGGGATCAAGAAGAACCCGACAGGTCCTCCTGGTGAAAAATATAGATTCGAATTGATAATCAGGTTACTCTACATGTGATTGGGATGAAGAGAAACCCGACAGGTCTCCCTAGTGACAATTGATAGGTCAAAGAAACTACCTGACAGTCTTAAAATTGAGAGGGATCTAGAAGAACCCGACAGGTCCTCCTGGTGAACAATATAGATTCCAATTAATAATCAGATTACTCTATATGTGATTGGGATGATGAGAATCGTTACAGGTCCCCCTTGTAGCAATTGTTAGGTCAAAGAAACTACCTGACAGTCTTATAATTGAAAGGGATCAAGAAGAACCCGACAGGTCCTCCTAGTGAAAAATGTAGATTCGAATTGATAATCAAGCTATACTTTAACTAATTGGGATGAAGAGAAACCCGACAGGTCCCCCTAGTAACAATAGTTAGGTCAAAGAAATTACCTGACAGTCATAAAATTGAAAGGGATCAAGAAAAACCCGACAGGTCCTCCTGGTGAAAAATATATATTCGAATTGATAATCAGGTTACTCTACATGTGATTGGGATGAAGAGATACTCAACAGGTTCCCCTAGTAACAATTTTTAGGTCTAAGAAACTACCTGAGAGTCTTAAATTTGAAAGGGATCAAGAAGAACCCGACAGGTCCTCCTGGTGAAAAATGTAGATTCCAATTGATAATCAAGCTAATCTATAAGTGATTGGTAAGAAGAGAAACCCGACAGGTCCCCCTAGTTACAATTGATAGGTCAAAGAAACTACCTGACAGTCTTAAAATTGAGAGGGATCAAGAAGAACCCGACAGGTCCCCCTAGTAACAATTGTTAGGTCAAAGAAATAACCTGACAGTCTTAAATTTGAAAGGGATCAAGAAGAACCCGACAGGTCCTCCTGGTGAAAAATGTAGACTCGAATTGATAATCAAGCTACACTTTAAGTGATTGGGATGAAGAGAAACCCGACATGTCCCCCTAGTTACAATTGATAGGTCAAAGAAACTACCTGACAGTCTTAAAATTGATAGGGATCAAGAAGAACCCGACAGGTCCCCCTAGTAACAATTGTTAGGTCAAAGAAATTACCTGACAGTCTTAAATTTAAAAGGGATCAAGAAGAACCCGACAGGTCCTCCTGCTGAATAATATAGATTCCAATTAATAATCAGATTACTCTATATATGATTGGGATGATGAGAATCGTTACAGGTCCCCCTACTAGCAATTGTTAGGTCAAAGAAACTACCTGACAGTCTTATAATTGAAAGGGATCAAGAAGAACCCGACAGGTCCTCCTGGTGAAAAATGTAGATTCGAATTGATAATCAAGCTACACTTTAACTGATTGGGATGAAGAGAAACCTGACAGGCCCCCTAGTAACAATTGTTAGGTCAAAGAAACTACCTGACAGTCATAAAATTGAAAGGGATCAAGAAAAACCCGACAGGTCCTCCTGGTGAAAAATATAGATTCGAATTGATAATCAGGTTACTCTACATGTGATTGGGATGAAGAGAAACTCAACAGATTCCCCTAGTAACAATTTTTAGGTCTAAGAAACTACCTGAGAGTCTTAAAATTGAAAGGGATCAAGAAGAACCCGACAGGTCCTCCTGGTGAAAAATGTAGATTCCAATTGATAATCAAGCTACACTTTAACTGATTGGGATGAAGAGAAACCTGACAGGCCCCCTAGTGACAATTGATAGGTCAAAGAAACTACCTGACAGTCTTAAAATTGAGAGGGATCAAGAAGAACCCGACAGGTCCCCCTAGTAACAGTTGTTAGGTCAAAGAAATTACCTGACAGTCTTAAATTTGAAAGGGATCAAGAAGAACCCGACAGGTCCTCCTGGTGAAAAATGTAGATTCGAATTGATATTCAAGCTACACTTTAAGTGATTGGGATGAAGAGAAACCCGACAGGTCCCCCTAGTTACAATTGATAGGTCAAAGAAACTACCTGACAGTCTTAAAATTGAGAGGGATCAAGAAGAACCCGACAGGTCCTCCTGGTGAATAATATAGATTCCAAATAATAATCAGATTACTCTATATGTGATTGGGATGATGAGAATCGTTACAGGTCCCCCAAGTAACAATTTTTAGGTCTAAGAAACTACCTGAGAGTCTTAAAATTGAAAGGGATCAAGAAGAACCCGACAGGTCCTCCTGGTGAAAAATGTAGATTCGAATTGATAATCAGGCTACACTTTAAGTGATTGGGATGAAGAGAAACCCGACAGGTCTCCCTAGTGAAAATTGATAGGTCAAAGAATCTACCTGACAGTCTTATAATTGAGAGGGATCAAGAAGAACCCGACAGGTCCTCCTGCTGAATAATATAGATTCCAATTAATAATCAGATTACTCTATATGTGATTGGGATGATGAGTATCGTTACAGGTCCCCCTAGTAACAATTTTTAGGTCTAAGAAACTACCTGACAGTCTTAAAATTGAAAGGGATCAAGAAGAACCCGACAGGTCCTCCTGGTGAAAAATGTAGATTCGAATTGATAATCAAGCTACACTTTAAGTGATTGGGATGAAGAGAAACCCGACAGGTCCCCCTAGTTACAATTGATAGGTCAAAGAAACTACCTGACTGTCTTAAAATTGAGAGGGATCAAGAAGAACCCGACAGGTCCTCCTGGTGAATAATATAGATTCCAATTAATAATCAGATTACTCTATATGTGATTGGGATGATGAGAATCGTTACAGGTCCCCCTAGTAACAATTTTAAGGTCTAAGAAACTACCTGACAGTCTTAAAATTGAGAGGGATCAAGAAGAACCCGACAGGTCCTCCTGGTGAAAAATATAGATTCGAATTGATAATCAGGTTACTCTACATGTGATTGGGATGAAGAGAAACTCAACAGTCTCCCCTAGTAACAATTTTTAGGTCTAAGAAACTACCTGAGAGTCTTAAAATTGAAAGGGATCAAGAAGAACCCGACAGGTCCTCCTGGTGAAAAATGTAGATTCGAATCGATAATCAGGCTACACTTTAAGTGATTGGGATAAAGAGAAACCCGACAGGTCTCCCTAGTGACAATTGATAGGTCAAAGAAACTACCTGACAGTCTTATAATTGAGAGGGATCAAGAAGAACCCGACAGGTCCTCCTGGTGAAAAATGTAGATTCCAATTGATAATCAAGCTACTCTATAAGTGATTGGTAAGAAGAGAAACCCGACAGGTCCCCCTAGTTACAATCGATAGATCAAAGAAACTACCTGACAGTCTTAAAATTGAGAGGGATCAAGAAGAACCCGGCAGGTCCCCCTAGTAACAATTGTTAGGTCAAAGAAATTACCTGACAGTCATAAATTTGAATGGGATCAAGAAGAACCCGACAAGTCCTCCTGGTGAAAAATGTAGATTCGAATTGATATTCAAGCTACACTTTAAGTGATTGGGATGAAGAGAAACCCGACAGGTCCCCCTAGTTACAATTGATAGGTCAAAGAAACTACCTGACAGTCTTAAAATTGAGAGGGATCAAGAAGAACCCGACAGGTCCTCCTGTTGAAAAATGTAGATTCGAATCGATAATCAGGCTACACTTTAAGTGATTGGGATAAAGAGAAACCCGACAGGTCTCCCTAGTGACAATTGATAGGTCAAAGAAACTACCTGACAGTCTTATAATTGAGAGGGATCAAGAAGAACCCGACAGGTCCTCCTGGTGAAAAATGTAGATTCCAATTGATAATCAAGCTACTCTATAAGTGATTGGTAAGAAGAGAAACCCGACAGGTCCCCCTAGTTACAATCGATAGGTCAAAGAATCTACCTGACAGTCTTAAAATTGAGAGGGATCAAGAAGAACCCGGCAGGTCCCCCTAGTTACAATTGTTAGGTCAAAGAAATTACCTGACAGTCTTAAATTTGAAAGGGATCAAGAAGAACCCGACAAGTCCTCCTGGTGAAAAATGTAGATTCGAATTGATATTCAAGCTACACTTTAAGTGATTGGGATGAAGAGAAACCCGACAGGTCCCCCTAGTTACAATTGATAGGTCAAAGAAACTACCTGACCGTCTTAAAATTGAGAGGGATCAAGAAGAACCCGACAGGTCCTCCTGGTGAATAATATAGATTCCAATTAATAATCAGATTACTCTATATGTGATTGGGATGATGAGAATCGTTACAGGTCCCCCTAGTAACAATTTTTAGGTCTAAGAAACTACCTGACAGTCTTAAAATTGAAAGGGATCAAGAAGGACCCGACAGGTCCTCCTGGTGAAAAATGTAGATTCGAATTGATATTAAAGCTACACTTTAAGTGATTGGGATGAAGAGAAACCCGACAGGTCCCCCTAGTTACAATTGATAGGTCAAAGAAACTACCTGACAGTCTTAAAATTGAGAGGGATCAAGAAGAACCCGACAGGTCCTCCTGGTGAAAAATATAGATTCGAATTGATAATCAGGTTACTCTACATGTGATTGGGATGAAGAGAAACTCAACAGTTTCCCCTAGTAACAATTTTTAGGTCTAAGAAACTACCTGAGAGTCTTAAAATTGAAAGTGATCAAGAAGAACCCGACAGGTCCTCCTGGTGAAAAATGTAGATTCGAATTGATAATCAGGCTACACTTTAAGTGATTGGGATGAAGAGAAACCCGACAGGTCTCCCTAGTGACAATTGATAGGTCAAAGAAACTACCTGACAGTCTTAAAATTGAGAGGGATCAAGAAGAACCTGACAGGTCCTCCTGGTGAATAATATAGATTCCAATTAATAATCAGATTACTCTATATGTGATTGGAATGATGAGAATCGTTACAGGTCCCCCTAGTAACAATTTTTAGGTCTAAGAAACTACCTGACAGTCTTAAAATTGAAAGGGATCAAGAAGAACCCGACAGGTCCTCCTGGTGAAAAATGTAGATTCGAATTGATATTGAAGCTACACTTTAAGTGATTGGGATGATGAGAAACCCGACAGGTCCCCCTAGTTACAATTGATAGGTCAAAGAAACTACCTGACAGTCTTAAAATTGAGAGGGATCAAGAAGAACCCGACAGGTCCTCCTGGTGAAAAATATAGATTCGAATTGATAATCAGGTTACTCTACATGTGATTGGGATGAAGAGAAACTCAACAGTTTCCCCTAGTAACAATTTTTAGGTCTAAGAAACTACCTGAGAGTCTTAAAATTGAAAGGGATCAAGAAGAACCCGACAGGTCCTCCTGGTGAAAAATGTAGATTCGAATTGATAATCAGGCTACACTTTAAGTGATTGGAATGAAGAGAAACCCGACAGGTCTCCCTAGTGACAATTGATAGGTCAAAGAAACTACCTGACAGTCTTAAAATTGAGAGGGATCAAGAAGAACCCGACAGGTCCTCCTGGTGAATAATATAGATTCCAATTAATAATCAGATTACTCTATATGTGATTGGAATGATGAGAATCGTTACAGGTCCCCCTAGTAACAATTTTTAGGTCTAAGAAACTACCTGACAGTCTTAAAATTGAAAGGGATCAAGAAGAACCCGACAGGTCCTCCTGGTGAAAAATGTAGATTCGAATTGATATTCAAGCTACACTTTAAGTGATTGGGATGAAGAGAAACCCGACAGGTCCCCCAAGTTACAATTGATAGGTCAATGAAACTACCTGACAGTCTTAAAATTGAGAGGGATCTAGAAGAACCCGACAGGTCCTCCTGGTGAACAATATAGATTCCAATTAATAATCAGATTACTCTATATGTGATTGGGATGATGAGAATCGTTACAGGTCCCCCTTGTAGCAATTGTTAGGTCAAAGAAACTACCTGACAGTCTTATAATTGAAAGGGATCAAGAAGAACCCGACAGGTCCTCCTAGTGAAAAATGTAGATTCGAATTGATAATCAAGCTATACTTTAACTAATTGGGATGAAGAGAAACCCGACAGGTCCCCCTAGTAACAATAGTTAGGTCAAAGAAATTACCTGACAGTCATAAAATTGAAAGGGATCAAGAAAAACCCGACAGGTCCTCCTGGTGAAAAATATATATTCGAATTGATAATCAGGTTACTCTACATGTGATTGGGATGAAGAGATACTCAACAGGTTCCCCTAGTAACAATTTTTAGGTCTAAGAAACTACCTGAGAGTCTTAAATTTGAAAGGGATCAAGAAGAACCCGACAGGTCCTCCTGGTGAAAAATGTAGATTCCAATTGATAATCAAGCTAATCTATAAGTGATTGGTAAGAAGAGAAACCCGACAGGTCCCCCTAGTTACAATTGATAGGTCAAAGAAACTACCTGACAGTCTTAAAATTGAGAGGGATCAAGAAGAACCCGACAGGTCCCCCTAGTAACAATTGTTAGGTCAAAGAAATAACCTGACAGTCTTAAATTTGAAAGGGATCAAGAAGAACCCGACAGGTCCTCCTGGTGAAAAATGTAGACTCGAATTGATAATCAAGCTACACTTTAAGTGATTGGGATGAAGAGAAACCCGACATGTCCCCCTAGTTACAATTGATAGGTCAAAGAAACTACCTGACAGTCTTAAAATTGATAGGGATCAAGAAGAACCCGACAGGTCCCCCTAGTAACAATTGTTAGGTCAAAGAAATTACCTGACAGTCTTAAATTTAAAAGGGATCAAGAAGAACCCGACAGGTCCTCCTGCTGAATAATATAGATTCCAATTAATAATCAGATTACTCTATATATGATTGGGATGATGAGAATCGTTACAGGTCCCCCTACTAGCAATTGTTAGGTCAAAGAAACTACCTGACAGTCTTATAATTGAAAGGGATCAAGAAGAACCCGACAGGTCCTCCTGGTGAAAAATGTAGATTCGAATTGATAATCAAGCTACACTTTAACTGATTGGGATGAAGAGAAACCTGACAGGCCCCCTAGTAACAATTGTTAGGTCAAAGAAACTACCTGACAGTCATAAAATTGAAAGGGATCAAGAAAAACCCGACAGGTCCTCCTGGTGAAAAATATAGATTCGAATTGATAATCAGGTTACTCTACATGTGATTGGGATGAAGAGAAACTCAACAGATTCCCCTAGTAACAATTTTTAGGTCTAAGAAACTACCTGAGAGTCTTAAAATTGAAAGGGATCAAGAAGAACCCGACAGGTCCTCCTGGTGAAAAATGTAGATTCCAATTGATAATCAGGCTACACTTTAAGTGATTGGGATGAAGAGAAACCTGACAGGTCTCCCTAGTGACAATTGATAGGTCAAAGAAACTACCTGACAGTCTTAAAATTGAGAGGGATCAAGAAGAACCCGACAGGTCCCCCTAGTAACAGTTGTTAGGTCAAAGAAATTACCTGACAGTCTTAAATTTGAAAGGGATCAAGAAGAACCCGACAGGTCCTCCTGGTGAAAAATGTAGATTCGAATTGATATTCAAGCTACACTTTAAGTGATTGGGATGAAGAGAAACCCGACAGGTCCCCCTAGTTACAATTGATAGGTCAAAGAAACTACCTGACAGTCTTAAAATTGAGAGGGATCAAGAAGAACCCGACAGGTCCTCCTGGTGAATAATATAGATTCCAATTAATAATCAGATTACTCTATATGTGATTGGGATGATGAGAATCGTTACAGGTCCCCCAAGTAACAATTTTTAGGTCTAAGAAACTACCTGACAGTCTTAAAATTGAAAGGGATCAAGAAGAACCCGACAGGTCCTCCTGGTGAAAAATGTAGATTCGAATTGATAATCAGGCTACACTTTAAGTGATTGGGATGAAGAGAAACCCGACAGGTCTCCCTAGTGAAAATTGATAGGTCAAAGAAACTACCTGACAGTCTTATAATTGAGAGGGATCAAGAAGAACCCGACAGGTCCTCCTGCTGAATAATATAGATTCCAATTAATAATCAGATTACTCTATATATGATTGGTGATGAGAATCGTTACAGGTCCCCCTACTAGCAATTGTTAGGTCAAAGAAACTACCTGACAGTCTTATAATTGAAAGGGATCAAGAAGAACCCGACAGGTCCTCCTGGTGAAAAATGTAGATTCGAATTGATAATCAAGCTACACTTTAAGTGATTGGGATGAAGAGAAACCCGACAGGTCCCCCTAGTAACAATTGTTAGGTCAAAGAAACTACCTGACGGTCATAAAATTGAAAGGGATCAAGAAAAAACCGACAGGTCCTCCTGGTGAAAAATATAGATTCGAATTGATAATCAGGTTACTCTACATGTGATTGGGATGAAGAGAAATTCAACAGGTTCCCCTAGTAACAATTGTTAGGTCAAAGAAACCACAAGACATTCTTAAAATTGAAAGGGATCAAGAAGAACCCGACAGGTCCTCCTGGTGAAAAATGTAGATTCGAATTGATAATCAGGCTACACTTTAAGTGATTGGGATGAAGAGAAACCCGACAGGTCTCCCTAGTGAAAATTGATAGGTCAAAGAAACTACCTGACAGTCTTATAATTGAGAGGGATCAAGAAGAACCCGACAGGTCCTCCTGCTGAATAATATAGATTCCAATTAATAATCAGATTACTCTATATATGATTGGTGATGAGAATCGTTACAGGTCCCCCTACTAGCAATTGTTAGGTCAAAGAAACTACCTGACAGTCTTATAATTGAAAGGGATCAAGAAGAACCCGACAGGTCCTCCTGGTGAAAAATGTAGATTCGAATTGATAATCAAGCTACACTTTAAGTGATTGGGATGAAGAGAAACCCGACAGGTCCCCCTAGTAACAATTGTTAGGTCAAAGAAACTACCTGACGGTCATAAAATTGAAAGGGATCAAGAAAAAACCGACAGGTCCTCCTGGTGAAAAATATAGATTCGAATTGATAATCAGGTTACTCTACATGTGATTGGGATGAAGAGAAATTCAACAGGTTCCCCTAGTAACAATTGTTAGGTCAAAGAAACCACAAGACATTCTTAAAATTGAAAGGGATCAAGAAGAACCCGACAGGTCCTCCTGGTGAAAAATGTAGATTCGAATTGATAATCAGGCTACACTTAAAGTGATTGGGATGAAGAGAAACCCGACAGGTCCCCCTAGTTACAATCGATAGGTCAAAGAAATTACCTGACAGTCTTAAATTTGAAAGGGATCAAGAAGAACCCGACAGGTCCTCCTGGTGAAAAATGTAGATTCGAATTGATATTCAAGCTACACTTTAAGTGATTGGGATGAAGAGAAACCCGACAGGTCCCCCTAGTTACAATTGATAGGTCAAAGAAACTACCTGACAGTCTTAAAATTGAGAGGGATCAAGAAGAACCCGACAGGTCCTCCTGGTGAATAATATAGATTCCAATTAATAATCAGATTACTCTATATGTGATTGGGATGATGAGAATCGTTACAGGTCCCCCTAGTAACAATTTTTAGGTCTAAGAAACTACCTGACAGTCTTAAAATTGAAAGGGATCAAGAAGAACCCGACAGGTCCTCCTGGTGAAAAATGTAGATTCGAATTGATATTGAAGCTACACTTTAAGTGATTGGGATGAAGAGAAACCCGACAGGTCCCCCTAGTTACAATTGATAGGTCAAAGAAACTACCTGACAGTCTTAAAATTGAGAGGGATCAAGAAGAACCCGACAGGTCCTCCTGGTGAAAAATATAGATTCGAATTGATAATCAGGTTACTCTACATGTGATTGGGATGAAGAGAAACTCAACAGTTTCCCCTAGTAACAATTTTTAGGTCTAAGAAACTACCTGAGAGTCTTAAAATTGAAAGGGATCAAGAAGAACCCGACAGGTCCTCCTGGTGAAAAATGTAGATTCGAATTGATAATCAGGCTACACTTTAAGTGATTGGGATGAAGAGAAACCCGACAGGTCTCCCTAGTGAAAATTGATAGGTCAAAGAATCTACCTGACAGTCTTATAATTGAGAGGGATCAAGAAGAACCCGACAGGTCCTCCTGCTGAATAATATAGATTCCAATTAATAATCAGATTACTCTATATGTGATTGGGATGATGAGTATCGTTACAGGTCCCCCTAGTAACAATTTTTAGGTCTAAGAAACTACCTGACAGTCTTAAAATTGAAAGGGATCAAGAAGAACCCGACAGGTCCTCCTGGTGAAAAATGTAGATTCGAATTGATAATCAAGCTACACTTTAAGTGATTGGGATGAAGAGAAACCCGACAGGTCCCCCTAGTTACAATTGATAGGTCAAAGAAACTACCTGACTGTCTTAAAATTGAGAGGGATCAAGAAGAACCCGACAGGTCCTCCTGGTGAATAATATAGATTCCAATTAATAATCAGATTACTCTATATGTGATTGGGATGATGAGAATCGTTACAGGTCCCCCTAGTAACAATTTTAAGGTCTAAGAAACTACCTGACAGTCTTAAAATTGAGAGGGATCAAGAAGAACCCGACAGGTCCTCCTGGTGAAAAATATAGATTCGAATTGATAATCAGGTTACTCTACATGTGATTGGGATGAAGAGAAACTCAACAGTCTCCCCTAGTAACAATTTTTAGGTCTAAGAAACTACCTGAGAGTCTTAAAATTGAAAGGGATCAAGAAGAACCCGACAGGTCCTCCTGGTGAAAAATGTAGATTCGAATCGATAATCAGGCTACACTTTAAGTGATTGGGATAAAGAGAAACCCGACAGGTCTCCCTAGTGACAATTGATAGGTCAAAGAAACTACCTGACAGTCTTATAATTGAGAGGGATCAAGAAGAACCCGACAGGTCCTCCTGGTGAAAAATGTAGATTCCAATTGATAATCAAGCTACTCTATAAGTGATTGGTAAGAAGAGAAACCCGACAGGTCCCCCTAGTTACAATCGATAGATCAAAGAAACTACCTGACAGTCTTAAAATTGAGAGGGATCAAGAAGAACCCGGCAGGTCCCCCTAGTAACAATTGTTAGGTCAAAGAAATTACCTGACAGTCATAAATTTGAATGGGATCAAGAAGAACCCGACAAGTCCTCCTGGTGAAAAATGTAGATTCGAATTGATATTCAAGCTACACTTTAAGTGATTGGGATGAAGAGAAACCCGACAGGTCCCCCTAGTTACAATTGATAGGTCAAAGAAACTACCTGACAGTCTTAAAATTGAGAGGGATCAAGAAGAACCCGACAGGTCCTCCTGTTGAAAAATGTAGATTCGAATCGATAATCAGGCTACACTTTAAGTGATTGGGATAAAGAGAAACCCGACAGGTCTCCCTAGTGACAATTGATAGGTCAAAGAAACTACCTGACAGTCTTATAATTGAGAGGGATCAAGAAGAACCCGACAGGTCCTCCTGGTGAAAAATGTAGATTCCAATTGATAATCAAGCTACTCTATAAGTGATTGGTAAGAAGAGAAACCCGACAGGTCCCCCTAGTTACAATCGATAGGTCAAAGAATCTACCTGACAGTCTTAAAATTGAGAGGGATCAAGAAGAACCCGGCAGGTCCCCCTAGTTACAATTGTTAGGTCAAAGAAATTACCTGACAGTCTTAAATTTGAAAGGGATCAAGAAGAACCCGACAAGTCCTCCTGGTGAAAAATGTAGATTCGAATTGATATTCAAGCTACACTTTAAGTGATTGGGATGAAGAGAAACCCGACAGGTCCCCCTAGTTACAATTGATAGGTCAAAGAAACTACCTGACCGTCTTAAAATTGAGAGGGATCAAGAAGAACCCGACAGGTCCTCCTGGTGAATAATATAGATTCCAATTAATAATCAGATTACTCTATATGTGATTGGGATGATGAGAATCGTTACAGGTCCCCCTAGTAACAATTTTTAGGTCTAAGAAACTACCTGACAGTCTTAAAATTGAAAGGGATCAAGAAGGACCCGACAGGTCCTCCTGGTGAAAAATGTAGATTCGAATTGATATTAAAGCTACACTTTAAGTGATTGGGATGAAGAGAAACCCGACAGGTCCCCCTAGTTACAATTGATAGGTCAAAGAAACTACCTGACAGTCTTAAAATTGAGAGGGATCAAGAAGAACCCGACAGGTCCTCCTGGTGAAAAATATAGATTCGAATTGATAATCAGGTTACTCTACATGTGATTGGGATGAAGAGAAACTCAACAGTTTCCCCTAGTAACAATTTTTAGGTCTAAGAAACTACCTGAGAGTCTTAAAATTGAAAGTGATCAAGAAGAACCCGACAGGTCCTCCTGGTGAAAAATGTAGATTCGAATTGATAATCAGGCTACACTTTAAGTGATTGGGATGAAGAGAAACCCGACAGGTCTCCCTAGTGACAATTGATAGGTCAAAGAAACTACCTGACAGTCTTAAAATTGAGAGGGATCAAGAAGAACCTGACAGGTCCTCCTGGTGAATAATATAGATTCCAATTAATAATCAGATTACTCTATATGTGATTGGAATGATGAGAATCGTTACAGGTCCCCCTAGTAACAATTTTTAGGTCTAAGAAACTACCTGACAGTCTTAAAATTGAAAGGGATCAAGAAGAACCCGACAGGTCCTCCTGGTGAAAAATGTAGATTCGAATTGATATTGAAGCTACACTTTAAGTGATTGGGATGAAGAGAAACCCGACAGGTCCCCCTAGTTACAATTGATAGGTCAAAGAAACTACCTGACAGTCTTAAAATTGAGAGGGATCAAGAAGAACCCGACAGGTCCTCCTGGTGAAAAATATAGATTCGAATTGATAATCAGGTTACTCTACATGTGATTGGGATGAAGAGAAACTCAACAGTTTCCCCTAGTAACAATTTTTAGGTCTAAGAAACTACCTGAGAGTCTTAAAATTGAAAGGGATCAAGAAGAACCCGACAGGTCCTCCTGGTGAAAAATGTAGATTCGAATTGATAATCAGGCTACACTTTAAGTGATTGGAATGAAGAGAAACCCGACAGGTCTCCCTAGTGACAATTGATAGGTCAAAGAAACTACCTGACAGTCTTAAAATTGAGAGGGA
Source organism: Sipha maydis (assembly GCA_034509805.1). Taxonomy (NCBI): domain Eukaryota; kingdom Metazoa; phylum Arthropoda; class Insecta; order Hemiptera; family Aphididae; genus Sipha; species Sipha maydis. The sequence continues at coordinate 16,996 of JASXSY010002390.1, read as the reverse complement.
TCAAGAAGAACCCGACAGGTCCTCCTGGTGAATAATATAGATTCCAATTAATAATCAGATTACTCTATATGTGATTGGAATGATGAGAATCGTTACAGGTCCCCCTAGTAACAATTTTTAGGTCTAAGAAACTACCTGACAGTCTTAAAATTGAAAGGGATCAAGAAGAACCCGACAGGTCCTCCTGGTGAAAAATGTAGATTCGAATTGATATTCAAGCTACACTTTAAGTGATTGGGATGAAGAGAAACCCGACAGGTCCCCCAAGTTACAATTGATAGGTCAATGAAACTACCTGACAGTCTTAAAATTGAGAGGGATCAAGAAGAACCCGACAGGTCCTCCTGGTGAAAAATATAGATTCGAATTGATAATCAGGTTACTCTACATGTGATTGAGATGAAGAGAAACTCGACAGTTTCCCCTAGTAACAATTTTTAGGTCTAAGAAACTACCTGAGAGTCTTAAAATTGAAAGGGATCAAGAAGAACCCGACAGGTCCTCCTGGTGAAAAATGTAGATTCGAATTGATAATCAGGCTACACTTTAAGTGATTGGGATGAAGAGAAACCCGACAGGTCTCCCTAGTGAAAATTGATAGGTCAAAGAATCTACCTGACAGTCATATAATTGAGAGGGATCAAGAAGAACCCGACAGGTCCTCCTGCTGAATAATATAGATTCCAATTAATAATCAGAATACTCTATATGTGATTGGGATGATGAGAATCGTTACAGGTCCCCCTACTAGCAATTGCTAGGTCAAAGAAACTACCTGACAGTCTTATAATTGAAAGGGATCAAGAAGAACCCGACAGGTCCTCCTGGTGAAAAATGTAGATTCGAATTGATATTCAAGCTACACTTTAAGTGATTGGGATGAAGAGAAACCCAACAGGTCCCCCTAGTTACAATTAATAGGTCAAAGAAACTACCTGACAGTCTTAAAATTGAGAGGGATCAAGAAGAACCCGACAGGTCCTCCTGGTGAATAATATAGATTCCAATTAATAATCAGATTTTTCTATATGTGATTGGGATGATGAGAATCGTTACAGGTCCCCCTAGTAACAATTTTTAGGTCTAAGAAACTACCTGACAGTCTTAAAATTGAAAGGGATCAAGAAGAACCCGACAGGTCCTCCTGGTGAAAAATGTAGATTCGAATTGATATTCAAGCTACACTTTAAGTGATTGGGATGAAGAGAAACCCGACAGGTCCCCCTAGTTACAATTGATAGGTCAAAGAAACTACCTGACTGTCTTAAAATTGAGAGGGATCAAGAAGAACCCGACAGGTCCTCCTGGTGAATAATATAGATTCCAATTAATAATCAGATTACTCTATATGTGATTGGGATGATAAGAATCGTTACAGATCCCCCTAGTAACAATTTTAAGGTCTAAGAAACTACCTGACAGTCTTAAAATTGAGAGGGATCAAGAAGAACCCGACAGGTCCTCCTGGTGAAAAATATAGATTCGAATTGATAATCAGGTTACTCTACATGTGATTGGGATGAAGAGAAACTCAACAGTCTCCCCTAGTAACAATTTTTAGGTCTAAGAAACTACCTGAGAGTCTTAAAATTGAAAGGGATCAAGAAGAACCCGACAGGTCCTCCTGGTGAAAAATGTAGATTCGAATTGATAATCAGGTTACACTTTAAGTGATTGGGATGAAGAGAAACCTGACAGGTCTCCCTAGTGACAATTGATAGGTCAAAGAAACTACCTGACAGTCTTATAATTGAGAGGGATCAAGAAGAACCCGACAGGTCCTCCTGGTGAAAAATGTAGATTCCAATTAATATTCAAGCTACACTTTAAGTGATTGGGATGAAGAGAAACCCAACAGGTCCCCCTAGTTACAATTGATAAGTCAAAAAAACTACCTGACAGTCTTAAAATTGAGAGGGATCAAGAAGAACCCGAAAGGTCCTCCTGGTGAATAATATAGATTCCAATTAATAATCAGATTACTCTATATGTGATTGGGATGATGAGAATCGATACAGGTCCCCCTAGTAACAATTTTTAGGTCTAAGAAACTACCTGACAGTCTTAAAATTGAAAGGGATCAAGAAGAACCCGACAGGTCCTCCTGGTGAAAAATGTAGATTCGAATTGATAATCAGGCTACAATTTAAGTGATTGGGATGAAGAGAAACCCGACAGGTCTCCCTAGTGACAATTGATAGGTCAAAGAAACTACCTGACAGTCTTAAAATTGAGAGGGATCAAGAAGAACCTGACAGGTCCTCCTGGTGAATAATATAAATTCCAATTAATAATCAGATTACTCTATATGTGATTGGAATGATGAGAATCGTTACAGGTCCCCCTAGTAACAATTTTTAGGTCTAAGAAACTACCTGACAGTCTTAAAATTGAAAGGGATCAAGAAGAACCCGACAGGTCCTCCTGGTGAAAAATGTAGATTCGAATTGATATTGAATCTACACTTTAAGTGATTGGGATGAAGAGAAACCCAACAGGTCCCCCTAGTTACAATTAATAGGTCAAAGAAACTACCTGACAGTCTTAAAATTGAGAGGGATCAAGAAGAACCCGACAGGTCCTCCTGGTGAATAATATAGATTCCAATTAATAATCAGATTTTTCTATATGTGATTGGGATGATGAGAATCGTTACAGGTCCCCCTAGTAACAATTTTTAGGTCCAAGAAACTACCTGACAGTCTTAAAATTGAAAGGGATCAAGAAGAACCCGACAGGTCCTCCTGGTGAAAAATGTAGATTCGAATTGATATTCAAGCTACACTTTAAGTGATTGGGATGAAGAGAAACCCGACAGGTCCCCCTAGTTACAATTGATAGGTCAAAGAAACTACCTGACTGTCTTAAAATTGAGAGGGATCAAGAAGAACCCGACAGGTCCTCCTGGTGAATAATATAGATTCCAATTAATAATCAGATTACTCTATATGTGATTGGGATGATAAGAATCGTTACAGGTCCCCCTAGTAACAATTTTAAGGTCTAAGAAACTACCTGACAGTCTTAAAATTGAGAGGGATCAAGAAGAACCCGACAGGTCCTCCTGGTGAAAAATATAGATTCGAATTGATAATCAGGTTACTCTACATGTGATTGGGATGAAGAGAAACTCAACAGTCTCCCCTAGTAACAATTTTTAGGTCTAAGAAACTACCTGAGAGTCTTAAAATTGAAAGGGATCAAGAAGAACCCGACAGGTCCTCCTGGTGAAAAATGTAGATTCGAATTGATAATCAGGTTACACTTTAAGTGATTGGGATGAAGAGAAACCCGACAGGTCTCCCTAGTGACAATTGATAGGTCAAAGAAACTACCTGACAGTCTTATAATTGAGAGGGATCAAGAAGAACCCGACAGGTCCTCCTGGTGAAAAATGTAGATTCCAATTAATATTCAAGCTACACTTTAAGTGATTGGGATGAAGAGAAACCCAACAGGTCCCCCTAGTTACAATTGATAGGTCAAAAAAACTACCTGACAGTCTTAAAATTGAGAGGGATCAAGAAGAACCCGAAAGGTCCTCCTGGTGAATAATATAGATTCCAATTAATAATCAGATTACTCTATATGTGATTGGGATGATGAGAATCGATACAGGTCCCCCTAGTAACAATTTTTAGGTCTAAGAAACTACCTGACAGTCTTAAAATTGAAAGGGATCAAGAAGAACCCGACAGGTCCTCCTGGTGAAAAATATAGATTTGAATTGATAATCAGGTTACTCTACATGTGATTGGGATGAAGAGAAACTCAACAGTTTCCCCTAGTAACAATATTTAGGTCTAAGAAACTACCTGAGAGTCTTAAAATTGAAAGGGATCAAGAAGAACCCGACAGGTCCTCCTGGTGAAAAATGTAGATTCGAATTGATAATCAGGCTACACTTTAAGTGATTGGGATGAAGAGAAACCCGACAGGTCTCCCTAGTGACAATTGATAGGTCAAAGAAACTACCTGACACTCTTAAAATTGAGAGGGATCAAGAAGAACCCGACAGGTCCTCCTGGTGAATAATATAGATTCCAATTAATAATCAGATTACTCTATATGTGATTGGAATGATGAGAATCGTTACAGGTCCCCCTAGTAACAATTTTTAGGTCTAAGAAACTACCTGACAGTCTTAAAATTGAAAAGGATCAAGAAGAACCCGACAGGTCCTCCTGGTGAAAAATGTAGATTCGAATTGATATTCAAGCTACACTTTAAGTGATTGGGATGAAGAGAAACCCGACAGGTCCCCCAAGTTACAATTGATAGGTCAAAGAAACTACCTGACAGTCTTAAAATTGAGAGGGATCAAGAAGAACCCGACAGGTCCTCCTGGTGAAAAATATAGATTCGAATTGATAATCAGGTTACTCTACATGTGATTGAGATGATGAGAAACTCAACAGTTTCCCCTAGTAACAATTTTTAGGTCTAAGAAACTACCTGAGAGTCTTAAAATTGAAAGGGATCAAGAAGAACCCGACAGGTCCTCCTGGTGAAAAATGTAGATTCGCATTGATAATCAGGCTACACTTTAAGTGATTGGGATGAAGAGAAACCCGACAGGTCTCCCTAGTGAAAATTGATAGGTCAAAGAATCTACCTGACAGTCATATAATTGAGAGGGATCAAGAAGAACCCGACAGGTCCTCCTGCTGAATAATATAGATTCCAATTAATAATCAGAATACTCTATATGTGATTGGGATGATGAGAATCGTTACAGGTCCCCCTACTAGCAATTGCTAGGTCAAAGAAACTACCTGACAGTCTTATAATTGAAAGGGATCAAGAAGAACCCGACAGGTCCTCCTGGTGAAAAATGTAGATTCGAATTGATATTCAAGCTACACTTTAAGTGATTGGGATGAAGAGAAACCCAACAGGTCCCCCTAGTTACAATTAATAGGTCAAAGAAACTACCTGACAGTCTTAAAATTGAGAGGGATCAAGAAGAACCCGACAGGTCCTCCTGGTGAATAATATAGATTCCAATTAATAATCAGATTACTCTATATGTGATTGGGATGATGAGAATCGTTACAGGTCCCCCTAGTAACAATTTTTAGGTCTAAGAAACTACCTGACAGTCTTAAAATTGAAAGGGATCAAGAAGAACCCGACAGGTCCTCCTGGTGAAAAATGTAGATTCGAATTGATAATCAGGCTACACTTTAAGTGATTGGGATGAAGAGAAACCCGACAGGTCTCCCTAGTGAAAATTGATAGGTCAAAGAATCTACCTGACAGTCATATAATTGAGAGGGATCAAGAAGAACCCGACAGGTCCTCCTGCTGAATAATATAGATTCCAATTAATAATCAGAATACTCTATATGTGATTGGGATGATGAGAATCGTTACAGGTCCCCCTACTAGCAATTAATAGGTCAAAGAAACTACCTGACAGTCTTAAAATTGAGAGGGATCAAGAAGAACCCGACAGGTCCTCCTGGTGAATAATATAGATTCCAATTAATAATCAGATTACTCTATATGTGATTGGGATGATGAGAATCGTTACAGGTCCCCCTAGTAACAATTTTAAGGTCTAAGAAACTACCTGACAGTCTTAAAATTGAAAGGGATCAAGAAGAACCCGACAGGTCCTCCTGGTGAAAAATGTAGATTCGAATTGATATTCAAGCTACACTTTAAGTGATTGGGATGAAGAGAAACCCGACAGGTCCCCCTAGTTACAATTGATAGGTCAAAGAAACTACCTGACTGTCTTAAAATTGAGAGGGATCAAGAAGAACCCGACAGGTCCTCCTGGTGAATAATATAGATTCCAATTAATAATCAGATTACTCTATATGTGATTGGGATGATAAGAATCGTTACAGGTCCCCCTAGTAACAATTTTAAGGTCTAAGAAACTACCTGACAGTCTTAAAATTGAGAGGGATCAAGAAGAACCCGACAGGTCCTCCTGGTGAAAAATATAGATTTGAATTGATAATCAGGTTACTCTACATGTGATTGGGATGAAGAGAAACTCAACAGTTTCCCCTAGTAACAATTTTTAGGTCTAAGAAAATACCTGAGAGTCTTAAAATTGAAAGGGATCAAGAAGAACCCGACAGGTCCTCCTGGTGAAAAATGTAGATTCGAATTGATAATCAGGCTACACTTAAAGTGATTGGGATGAAGAGAAACCCGACAGGTCTCCCTAGCGACAATTGATAGGTCAAAGAAACTACCTGACAGTCTTAAAATTGAGAGGGATCAAGAAGAACCCGACAGGTCCTCCTGATGAATAATATAGATTCCAATTAATAATCAGATTACTCTATATGTGATTGGGATGATGAGAATCGTTACAGGTCCCCCTAGTAGCAATTGTTAGGTCAAAGAAACTACCTGACAGTCTTAAAATTGAGAGGGATCAAGAAAAACCCGACAGTTCCCCCTAGTAACAATCGTTAGATCAAAGAAATAACCTGACAGTCATAAAATTGAAAGGGATCAAGAAAAACCCGACAGGTCCTCCTGGTGAAAAATGTTGATTCCAATTGATAATCAAGCTTCTCTATAAGTGATTGGTAAGAAGAAATACCCGACAGGTCCCCCTAGTTACAATCGATAGGTCAAAGAAACTACCTGACAGTCTTAAAATTGAGAGGGATCAAGAAGAACCCGACAGGTCCTCCTGGTAAAAAATATAGATTCGAATTGATAATCAAGCTACACTTTACGTGATTGGGATGAAGAGAAACCCAACAGGTCCCCCTAGTAACAGTTGTTAGGTCAAAGAAATTACCTGACGGTCTTAAATTTGAAAGGGATCAAGAAGAACCCGACAGGTCCTCCTGGTGAAAAATGTAGATTCGAATTGATATTCAAGCTACACTTTAAGTGATTGGGATGAAGAGAAACCCGACAGGTCCCCCTAGTTACAATTGATAGGTCAAAGAAACTACCTGACAGTCTTAAAATTGAGAGGGATCAAGAAGAACCCGACAGGTCCTCCTGTTGAATAATATAGATTCTAATTAATAATCAGATTACTCTATATGTGATTGGGATGATGAGAATCGTTACAGGTCCCCCTAGTAACAATTTTTAGGTCTAAGAAACTACCTGACAGTCTTAAAATTGAGAGGGATCAAGAAGAACCCGACAGGTCCTCCTGGTGAAAAATATAGATTCGAATTGATAATCAGGTTACTCTACATGTGATTGGGATGAAGAGAAACTCAACAGTCTCCCCTAGTAACAATTTTTAGGTCTAAGAAACTACCTGAGAGTCTTAAAATTGAAAGGGATCAAGAAGAACCCGACAGGTCCTCCTGGTGAAAAATGTAGATTCGAATCGATAATCAGGCTACACTTTAAGTGATTGGGATGAAGAGAAACCCGACAGGTCTCCCTAGTGACAATTGATAGGACAAAGAAACTACCTGACAGTCTTATAATTGAGAGGGATCAAGAAGAACCCGACAGGTCCTCCTGGTGAAAAATGTAGATTCCAATTGATAATCAAGCTACTCTATAAGTGATTGGTAAGAAGAGAAACCCGACAGGTCCCCCTAGTTACAATCGATAGGTCAAAGAAACTACCTGACAGTCTTAAAATTGAGAGCGATCAAGAAGAACCCGGCAGGTCCCCCTAGTAACAATTGTTAGGTCAAAGAAATTACCTGACAGTCTTAAATTTGAAAGGGATCAAGAAGAACCCGACAAGTCCTCCTGGTGAAAAATGTAGATTCGAATTGATATTCAAGCTACACTTTAAGTGATTTGGATGAAGAGAAACCCGACAGGTTCCCCTAGTTACAATTGATAGGTTAAAGAAACTACCTGACCGTCTTAAAATTGAGAGGGATCAAGAAGAACCCGACAGGTCCTCCTGGTGAATAATATAGATTCCAATTAATAATCAGATTATTCTATATGTGATTGGGATGATGAGAATCGTTACAGGTCCCCCTAGTTACAATTTTTAGGTCTAAGAAACTACCTGACAGTCTTAAAATTGAAAGGGATCAAGAAGAACCCGACAGGTCCTCCTGGTGAAAAATGTAGATTCGAATTGATATTCAAGCTACACTTTAAGTGATTGGGATGAAGAGAAACCCGACAGGTCCCACTAGTTACAATTGATAGGTCAATGAAACTACCTGACAGTCTTAAAATTGAGAGGGATCAAGAAGAACCCGACAGGTCCTCCTGGTGAAAAATATAGATTCGAATTGATAATCAGGTTACTCTACATGTGATTGGGATGAAGAGAAACTCAACAGTTTCCCCTAGTAACAATTTTTAGGTCTAAGAAACTACCTGAGAGTCTTAAAATTGAAAGGGATCAAGAAGAACCCGACAGGTCCTCCTGGTGAAAAATATAGATTCGAATTGATAATCAGGCTACACTTTAAGTGATTGGGATGAAGAGAAACCCGACAGGTCTCCCTAGTGACAATTGATAGGTCAAAGAAACTACCTGACAGTCTTAAAATTGAGAGGGATCAAGAAGAACCCGACAGGTCCTCCTGGTGAATAATATAGATTCCAATTAATAATCAGATTACTCTATATGTGATTGGAATGATGAGAATCGTTACAGGTCCCCCTAGTAACAATTTTTAGGTCTAAGAAACTACCTGACAGTCTTAAAATTGAAAGGGATCAAGAAGAACCCGACAGGTCCTCCTGGTGAAAAATGTAGATTCGAATTGATATTCAAGCTACACTTTAAGTGATTGGGATGAAGAGAAACCCGACAGGTCCCCCAAGTTACAATTGATAGGTCAAAGAAACTACCTGACAGTCTTAAAATTGAGAGGGATCAAGAAGAACCCGATAGGTCCTCCTGGTGAAAAATATAGATTCGAATTGATAATCAGGTTACTCTACATGTGATTGAGATGAAGAGAAACTCAACAGTTTCCCCTAGTAACAATTTTTAGGTCTAAGAAACTACCTGAGAGTCTTAAAATTGAAAGGGATCAAGAAGAACCCGACAGGTCCTCCTGGTGAAAAATGTAGATTCGAATTGATAATCAGGCTACACTTTAAGTGATTGGGATGAAGAGAAACCCGACAGGTCTCCCTAGTGAAAATTGATAGGTCAAAGAATCTACCTGACAGTCTTATAATTGAGAGGGATCAAGAAGAACCCGACAGGTCCTCCTGCTGAATAATATAGATTCCAATTAATAATCAGATTACTCTATATATGATTGGGATGATGAGAATCGTTACAGGTCCCCCTAGTTACAATTGATAGGTCAAAGAAACTACCTGACAGTCTTAAAATTGAGAGGGATCAAGAAGAACCCGACAGGTCCTCCTGGTGAAAAATATAGATTCGAATTGATAATCAGGTTACTCTACATGTGATTGGGATGAAGAGAAACTCAACAGTCTCCCCTAGTAACAATTTTTAGGTCTAAGAAACTACCTGAGAGTCTTAAAATTGAGAGGGATCAAGAAGAACCCGACAGGTCCTCCTGGTGAATAATATAGATTCCAATTAATAATCAGATTACTCTATATGTGATTGGGATGATGAGAATCGTTACAGGTCCCCCTAGTAACAATTTTTAGGTCTAAGAAACTACCTGACAGTCTTAAAATTGAAAGGGATCAAGAAGAACCCGACAGGTCCTCCTGGTGAAAAATGTAGATTCGAATTGATATTGAAGCTACACTTTAAGTGATTGGGATGAAGAGAAACCCGACAGGTCCCCCTAGTTACAATTGATAGGTCAAAGAAACTACCTGACAGTCTTAAAATTGAGAGGGATCAAGAAGAACCCGACAGGTCCTCCTGGTGAAAAATATAGATTCGAATTGATAATCAGGTTACTCTACATGTGATTGGGATGAAGAGAAACTCAACAGTTTCCCCTAGTAACAATTTTTAGGTCTAAGAAACTACCTGAGAGTCTTAAAATTGAAAGGGATCAAGAAGAACCCGACAGGTCCTCCTGGTGAAAAATGTAGATTCGAATTGATAATCAGGCTACACTTTAAGTGATTGGGATGAAGAGAAACCCGACAGGTCTCCCTAGTGAAAATTGATAGGTCAAAGAATCTACCTGACAGTCTTATAATTGAGAGGGATCAAGAAGAACCCGACAGGTCCTCCTGCTGAATAATATAGATTCCAATTAATAATCAGATTACTCTATATGTGATTGGGATGATGAGTATCGTTACAGGTCCCCCTAGTAACAATTTTTAGGTCTAAGAAACTACCTGACAGTCTTAAAATTGAAAGGGATCAAGAAGAACCCGACAGGTCCTCCTGGTGAAAAATGTAGATTCGAATTGATAATCAAGCTACACTTTAAGTGATTGGGATGAAGAGAAACCCGACAGGTCCCCCTAGTTACAATTGATAGGTCAAAGAAACTACCTGACTGTCTTAAAATTGAGAGGGATCAAGAAGAACCCGACAGGTCCTCCTGGTGAATAATATAGATTCCAATTAATAATCAGATTACTCTATATGTGATTGGGATGATGAGAATCGTTACAGGTCCCCCTAGTAACAATTTTAAGGTCTAAGAAACTACCTGACAGTCTTAAAATTGAGAGGGATCAAGAAGAACCCGACAGGTCCTCCTGGTGAAAAATATAGATTCGAATTGATAATCAGGTTACTCTACATGTGATTGGGATGAAGAGAAACTCAACAGTCTCCCCTAGTAACAATTTTTAGGTCTAAGAAACTACCTGAGAGTCTTAAAATTGAAAGGGATCAAGAAGAACCCGACAGGTCCTCCTGGTGAAAAATGTAGATTCGAATCGATAATCAGGCTACACTTTAAGTGATTGGGATAAAGAGAAACCCGACAGGTCTCCCTAGTGACAATTGATAGGTCAAAGAAACTACCTGACAGTCTTATAATTGAGAGGGATCAAGAAGAACCCGACAGGTCCTCCTGGTGAAAAATGTAGATTCCAATTGATAATCAAGCTACTCTATAAGTGATTGGTAAGAAGAGAAACCCGACAGGTCCCCCTAGTTACAATCGATAGATCAAAGAAACTACCTGACAGTCTTAAAATTGAGAGGGATCAAGAAGAACCCGGCAGGTCCCCCTAGTAACAATTGTTAGGTCAAAGAAATTACCTGACAGTCATAAATTTGAATGGGATCAAGAAGAACCCGACAAGTCCTCCTGGTGAAAAATGTAGATTCGAATTGATATTCAAGCTACAATTTAAGTGATTGGGATGAAGAGAAACCCGACAGGTCCCCCTAGTTACAATTGATAGGTCAAAGAAACTACCTGACAGTCTTAAAATTGAGAGGGATCAAGAAGAACCCGACAGGTCCTCCTGTTGAAAAATGTAGATTCGAATCGATAATCAGGCTACACTTTAAGTGATTGGGATAAAGAGAAACCCGACAGGTCTCCCTAGTGACAATTGATAGGTCAAAGAAACTACCTGACAGTCTTATAATTGAGAGGGATCAAGAAGAACCCGACAGGTCCTCCTGGTGAAAAATGTAGATTCCAATTGATAATCAAGCTACTCTATAAGTGATTGGTAAGAAGAGAAACCCGACAGGTCCCCCTAGTTACAATCGATAGGTCAAAAAATCTACCTGACAGTCTTAAAATTGAGAGGGATCAAGAAGAACCCGGCAGGTCCCCCTAGTTACAATTGTTAGGTCAAAGAAATTACCTGACAGTCTTAAATTTGAAAGGGATCAAGAAGAACCCGACAAGTCCTCCTGGTGAAAAATGTAGATTCGAATTGATATTCAAGCTACACTTTAAGTGATTGGGATGAAGAGAAACCCGACAGGTCCCCCTAGTTACAATTGATAGGTCAAAGAAACTACCTGACCGTCTTAAAATTGAGAGGGATCAAGAAGAACCCGACAGGTCCTCCTGGTGAATAATATAGATTCCAATTAATAATCAGATTACTCTATATGTGATTGGGATGATGAGAATCGTTACAGGTCCCCCTAGTAACAATTTTTAGGTCTAAGAAACTACCTGACAGTCTTAAAATTGAAAGGGATCAAGAAGGACCCGACAGGTCCTCCTGGTGAAAAATGTAGATTCGAATTGATATTAAAGCTACACTTTAAGTGATTGGGATGAAGAGAAACCCGACAGGTCCCCCTAGTTACAATTGATAGGTCAAAGAAACTACCTGACAGTCTTAAAATTGAGAGGGATCAAGAAGAACCCGACAGGTCCTCCTGGTGAAAAATATAGATTCGAATTGATAATCAGGTTACTCTACATGTGATTGGGATGAAGAGAAACCCGACAGGTCTCCCTAGTGACAATTGATAGGTCAAAGAAACTACCTGACAGTCTTAAAATTGAGAGGGATCTAGAAGAACCCGACAGGTCCTCCTGGTGAACAATATAGATTCCAATTAATAATCAGATTACTCTATATGTGATTGGGATGATGAGAATCGTTACAGGTCCCCCTTGTAGCAATTGTTAGGTCAAAGAAACTACCTGACAGTCTTATAATTGAAAGGGATCAAGAAGAACCCGACAGGTCCTCCTAGTGAAAAATGTAGATTCGAATTGATAATCAAGCTATACTTTAACTAATTGGGATGAAGAGAAACCCGACAGGTCCCCCTAGTAACAATAGTTAGGTCAAAGAAATTACCTGACAGTCATAAAATTGAAAGGGATCAAGAAAAACCCGACAGGTCCTCCTGGTGAAAAATATATATTCGAATTGATAATCAGGTTACTCTACATGTGATTGGGATGAAGAGATACTCAACAGGTTCCCCTAGTAACAATTTTTAGGTCTAAGAAACTACCTGAGAGTCTTAAATTTGAAAGGGATCAAGAAGAACCCGACAGGTCCTCCTGGTGAAAAATGTAGATTCCAATTGATAATCAAGCTAATCTATAAGTGATTGGTAAGAAGAGAAACCCGACAGGTCCCCCTAGTTACAATTGATAGGTCAAAGAAACTACCTGACAGTCTTAAAATTGAGAGGGATCAAGAAGAACCCGACAGGTCCCCCTAGTAACAATTGTTAGGTCAAAGAAATAACCTGACAGTCTTAAATTTGAAAGGGATCAAGAAGAACCCGACAGGTCCTCCTGGTGAAAAATGTAGACTCGAATTGATAATCAAGCTACACTTTAAGTGATTGGGATGAAGAGAAACCCGACATGTCCCCCTAGTTACAATTGATAGGTCAAAGAAACTACCTGACAGTCTTAAAATTGATAGGGATCAAGAAGAACCCGACAGGTCCCCCTAGTAACAATTGTTAGGTCAAAGAAATTACCTGACAGTCTTAAATTTAAAAGGGATCAAGAAGAACCCGACAGGTCCTCCTGCTGAATAATATAGATTCCAATTAATAATCAGATTACTCTATATATGATTGGGATGATGAGAATCGTTACAGGTCCCCCTACTAGCAATTGTTAGGTCAAAGAAACTACCTGACAGTCTTATAATTGAAAGGGATCAAGAAGAACCCGACAGGTCCTCCTGGTGAAAAATGTAGATTCGAATTGATAATCAAGCTACACTTTAACTGATTGGGATGAAGAGAAACCTGACAGGCCCCCTAGTAACAATTGTTAGGTCAAAGAAACTACCTGACAGTCATAAAATTGAAAGGGATCAAGAAAAACCCGACAGGTCCTCCTGGTGAAAAATATAGATTCGAATTGATAATCAGGTTACTCTACATGTGATTGGGATGAAGAGAAACTCAACAGATTCCCCTAGTAACAATTTTTAGGTCTAAGAAACTACCTGAGAGTCTTAAAATTGAAAGGGATCAAGAAGAACCCGACAGGTCCTCCTGGTGAAAAATGTAGATTCCAATTGATAATCAAGCTACACTTTAACTGATTGGGATGAAGAGAAACCTGACAGGCCCCCTAGTGACAATTGATAGGTCAAAGAAACTACCTGACAGTCTTAAAATTGAGAGGGATCAAGAAGAACCCGACAGGTCCCCCTAGTAACAGTTGTTAGGTCAAAGAAATTACCTGACAGTCTTAAATTTGAAAGGGATCAAGAAGAACCCGACAGGTCCTCCTGGTGAAAAATGTAGATTCGAATTGATATTCAAGCTACACTTTAAGTGATTGGGATGAAGAGAAACCCGACAGGTCCCCCTAGTTACAATTGATAGGTCAAAGAAACTACCTGACAGTCTTAAAATTGAGAGGGATCAAGAAGAACCCGACAGGTCCTCCTGGTGAATAATATAGATTCCAAATAATAATCAGATTACTCTATATGTGATTGGGATGATGAGAATCGTTACAGGTCCCCCAAGTAACAATTTTTAGGTCTAAGAAACTACCTGAGAGTCTTAAAATTGAAAGGGATCAAGAAGAACCCGACAGGTCCTCCTGGTGAAAAATGTAGATTCGAATTGATAATCAGGCTACACTTTAAGTGATTGGGATGAAGAGAAACCCGACAGGTCTCCCTAGTGAAAATTGATAGGTCAAAGAATCTACCTGACAGTCTTATAATTGAGAGGGATCAAGAAGAACCCGACAGGTCCTCCTGCTGAATAATATAGATTCCAATTAATAATCAGATTACTCTATATGTGATTGGGATGATGAGTATCGTTACAGGTCCCCCTAGTAACAATTTTTAGGTCTAAGAAACTACCTGACAGTCTTAAAATTGAAAGGGATCAAGAAGAACCCGACAGGTCCTCCTGGTGAAAAATGTAGATTCGAATTGATAATCAAGCTACACTTTAAGTGATTGGGATGAAGAGAAACCCGACAGGTCCCCCTAGTTACAATTGATAGGTCAAAGAAACTACCTGACTGTCTTAAAATTGAGAGGGATCAAGAAGAACCCGACAGGTCCTCCTGGTGAATAATATAGATTCCAATTAATAATCAGATTACTCTATATGTGATTGGGATGATGAGAATCGTTACAGGTCCCCCTAGTAACAATTTTAAGGTCTAAGAAACTACCTGACAGTCTTAAAATTGAGAGGGATCAAGAAGAACCCGACAGGTCCTCCTGGTGAAAAATATAGATTCGAATTGATAATCAGGTTACTCTACATGTGATTGGGATGAAGAGAAACTCAACAGTCTCCCCTAGTAACAATTTTTAGGTCTAAGAAACTACCTGAGAGTCTTAAAATTGAAAGGGATCAAGAAGAACCCGACAGGTCCTCCTGGTGAAAAATGTAGATTCGAATCGATAATCAGGCTACACTTTAAGTGATTGGGATAAAGAGAAACCCGACAGGTCTCCCTAGTGACAATTGATAGGTCAAAGAAACTACCTGACAGTCTTATAATTGAGAGGGATCAAGAAGAACCCGACAGGTCCTCCTGGTGAAAAATGTAGATTCCAATTGATAATCAAGCTACTCTATAAGTGATTGGTAAGAAGAGAAACCCGACAGGTCCCCCTAGTTACAATCGATAGATCAAAGAAACTACCTGACAGTCTTAAAATTGAGAGGGATCAAGAAGAACCCGGCAGGTCCCCCTAGTAACAATTGTTAGGTCAAAGAAATTACCTGACAGTCATAAATTTGAATGGGATCAAGAAGAACCCGACAAGTCCTCCTGGTGAAAAATGTAGATTCGAATTGATATTCAAGCTACACTTTAAGTGATTGGGATGAAGAGAAACCCGACAGGTCCCCCTAGTTACAATTGATAGGTCAAAGAAACTACCTGACAGTCTTAAAATTGAGAGGGATCAAGAAGAACCCGACAGGTCCTCCTGTTGAAAAATGTAGATTCGAATCGATAATCAGGCTACACTTTAAGTGATTGGGATAAAGAGAAACCCGACAGGTCTCCCTAGTGACAATTGATAGGTCAAAGAAACTACCTGACAGTCTTATAATTGAGAGGGATCAAGAAGAACCCGACAGGTCCTCCTGGTGAAAAATGTAGATTCCAATTGATAATCAAGCTACTCTATAAGTGATTGGTAAGAAGAGAAACCCGACAGGTCCCCCTAGTTACAATCGATAGGTCAAAGAATCTACCTGACAGTCTTAAAATTGAGAGGGATCAAGAAGAACCCGGCAGGTCCCCCTAGTTACAATTGTTAGGTCAAAGAAATTACCTGACAGTCTTAAATTTGAAAGGGATCAAGAAGAACCCGACAAGTCCTCCTGGTGAAAAATGTAGATTCGAATTGATATTCAAGCTACACTTTAAGTGATTGGGATGAAGAGAAACCCGACAGGTCCCCCTAGTTACAATTGATAGGTCAAAGAAACTACCTGACCGTCTTAAAATTGAGAGGGATCAAGAAGAACCCGACAGGTCCTCCTGGTGAATAATATAGATTCCAATTAATAATCAGATTACTCTATATGTGATTGGGATGATGAGAATCGTTACAGGTCCCCCTAGTAACAATTTTTAGGTCTAAGAAACTACCTGACAGTCTTAAAATTGAAAGGGATCAAGAAGGACCCGACAGGTCCTCCTGGTGAAAAATGTAGATTCGAATTGATATTAAAGCTACACTTTAAGTGATTGGGATGAAGAGAAACCCGACAGGTCCCCCTAGTTACAATTGATAGGTCAAAGAAACTACCTGACAGTCTTAAAATTGAGAGGGATCAAGAAGAACCCGACAGGTCCTCCTGGTGAAAAATATAGATTCGAATTGATAATCAGGTTACTCTACATGTGATTGGGATGAAGAGAAACTCAACAGTTTCCCCTAGTAACAATTTTTAGGTCTAAGAAACTACCTGAGAGTCTTAAAATTGAAAGTGATCAAGAAGAACCCGACAGGTCCTCCTGGTGAAAAATGTAGATTCGAATTGATAATCAGGCTACACTTTAAGTGATTGGGATGAAGAGAAACCCGACAGGTCTCCCTAGTGACAATTGATAGGTCAAAGAAACTACCTGACAGTCTTAAAATTGAGAGGGATCAAGAAGAACCTGACAGGTCCTCCTGGTGAATAATATAGATTCCAATTAATAATCAGATTACTCTATATGTGATTGGAATGATGAGAATCGTTACAGGTCCCCCTAGTAACAATTTT
>JASXSY010002389.1:0-35027 GCA_034509805.1 Sipha maydis | reverse complement strand
AGTTTGATGTGGTTGTATCGAGAAATTAAAAAAAAAGAACTCCAATTAATTTTAGGGTAGGTACTTGTATACAATACGGTCGACTACATACGGAAATATGTTACCATAAATCTCATTGCTAACCCTGAATAAACGACGAACTGGTGATCGATGTTTGTTAATCATTGCTCCATGTTTGCACGGCTCGATTTTTAGAGAGAAAAATGTACGCACTATGATTATCGAATGCCAAGATGAAACGTTTACAAAGCGTGTTAAGCGGTAGAACAACGACAGTAATAATATATATGGTCATCGCCTAATGATTTATAATAACATACAAGCATTGTATTCGATAATGTTGTTATTGTAGCTGCTGATTAATACTTCAATATGGACGTTACAAACATACACAGAACGTGTTCGTGGACGAATAATAGTTTTATTATAATGGTACGATCACGACGATGTGATTAATAACTCTGATGCGTTAAACGACAAAGTGACAAATTCGAACTGACGGAGCAACACGGATTCGTATAGTTTCTCCATAGAGATTTATTCGTGACAGTCACACACAAACACACCAAAGAATCGTCGACTACCACCGTTATTGTTGTTATTTCATGTAATCAACTTTTATCAAATCGCATCGTGTTACATAATATAATGTATATATATATATATATATATATATGTATAAATGAGCGAGTTTTATGGGTGTAACCACAAATCGACTTCGGTTGCGGTCACCACTGAGGAATAAAAAACGATTAATCGACGTGAAGACGTAAAGAAAATATCGTTTCGTTTTTTCCAATTGAAATGATAGGTGACCAATGTGGTTTGTTGGCTAAGGTAGGTAGAAGGATACTAATAAAAGTTTACAGAACTTTTTTTTTATTTATACAATCACCGTGTT
Organism: Sipha maydis; assembly: GCA_034509805.1. Lineage (NCBI taxonomy): Eukaryota > Metazoa > Arthropoda > Insecta > Hemiptera > Aphididae > Sipha > Sipha maydis. Next base: position 34,126 of record JASXSY010002389.1, on the reverse strand, counting down.
CTCGACGTACAACGTTGCAGCTTCAGCAATCGTTAGCCATTGTCATAACTGGGCGGTACCCAAAATGGTATAGATATACCAACAGCAAACAACATACCGGATATTGGTTATCCGTGTATATAAATATTATATATTTCAGTTTAAAATACCAGCAGCTATGTTAAGGGTTAGTTAGTGGGGACGACCGGGAAGTTTATAGGTATATAGAATTGCGTCATAGTTGAATGCAAGCATATTAAAGCCTTCGTTTTACCCGCACGCGCGTACACACTATACGTTATTGGGATGAACGCTAAATGGATTTTCATTACATAACCATCAGATACGAATATTCTATAATAACCCGGACGGGAAATTACTTGTATTAAATATTACAAATTCGGGGGTTGGGTGCACAGCGTCCGTTTGAACAAAAAATGAAAATAAATTTGAATTATAAAAAGGAAGACGGATGTCGTATTTGTTTTATTTTTTGGTATTGCAGAGAAAATGGTAGTAAAGAGAGAATCGAGAAATGTATTTTCGCTGGTCTACTGTTGCCCGAAAAGGTGTTGAAAAAAAAGCGCCGTGCAAACAAAACCAATTAAACCACACTATATAATATAATTGGTTTAGAAATATTTATGTGCTCGCGATAGTGAATATTTACTCGTATACAAAATTCGTCATTCACGTACATTTGTGTATGTTCGTAAAAAAAAGAAATCGTTTGCCAGGCAAATGGATTTACATGCTGTCACCATCCCCGATACGCATCGGTCGTCCACTTCGACGACATGGACAAGTGATGGCGAGGGCTCACATACGCATACGATTGTTATCACGTGTTGCCAAGGGAATTATTCGATTATTCGCATTATTTGATACATTATTTCGGCCCGTATACTATAATATATATGTAGAGGTATGTATAACCTAAATATTAACGCTGGATTTCCATGCAGTAGCAATAACAATATGATGGCCTACACACCTACCACCATCATCAATACTATCATCACAGCTAAATAATACATGTACATGTTAAGTATACAATTATACATGGTACGCGATATTACATACATATATGCACATTATGTATACAATGATAACGTGAGTATTATGCTGCTTAATACAACTAAAACGGTAATAGTTTTCGATACAAGCACCGATATAGTTAAATTACGATTTTACATTCGTGATACATATAACAACACGATCGTCGATCACTGTGTAGATATGCAATAACGTTGGTGTAATAGGTTTCCATAATATTTAGTATAGCATTATGATATCTATATGTCATATCGTGTCACTGCATTTGTTATTCGACAAAAGCTCTCGAACATTGAACGTTACACGGTGGATTTCATTCACTCAATTAGATAGCCTGCTTTCATTAGCGGACTTATTAAATCGCAGATTTTTGAAATTTTTACCAGCTGTTGAGATTGGAATTTCCTTCATGTCATATTTTTTTTCAAAGTATTATACAGTGGATTCCGCTTAATGTGGGCACGTTGGGACCAGCTCTGTTTGCCCACATTAAGCGATTGCCCATAAAAACCGAAATTAGTAAAAAAAAAAAAATAAAATAAAATACAGTGAAACCTCTATATAGTGGACAGCCACGGGGAATTAAAAATTGTCCACTATAGAGAGTTGTCCACTATTGAGAAAACCTATTACGTATACATTTATATGCGCATACATTTTTGCCGGGGAATTTAGAAGTGTCCACTATTGGGAAGGGTCCACTATTGAGAGGTGTCCATTAATAGAGGTTTCACTGTACAAAAAAGTTTTTATTTTTATTATCATGTAATTGAAAAAAGTGAAATAATTACTATATAAATTAAATTAAATATAATATACAAGAAATAAAATTAATATTTGGATGTGGAAGGTATACAAAACGTTGTAATTGTTCGTTGTCTAAGCTGTTTAGTGTGGATCTGGTTAACAAAATGGGCACACGCTTCAAGCTTATCAGACGGACTATTTTCGTTACCCTCTTGCATGAAGAACTTCTGCAACAAATCAATGCACTTTTTAGCCTCTCTAGCTGTAACTGGTGGTTCGGTATCTTCTTCTTTTTCTTCATCATCATCATCTTCTAACTTCCTTTTTTTAAGAACATTTTGTACTACAACATCACAAATTTCTTCATTATCATCAAAACAGGGAGCATTTTCATCAATGTTTTCAAATTCGTTATGGTTTTGTACAAATTGTTCATCCAACTCAGTCAACTCAGGTTGTGGACCAATAAAATTAGAAAATCCACAATGAGCGAAACAATTCATAATAGTTGAGCAGCTAACTTCTCGCCAACTCTCGGATACAAACTGTATTGCTTGCAATATGTTTATTTTGCCACTTATTTGATTAAGGTTTAAATGGCATAATGATTTTTATTACTTTCGATAAATACAATCTCATAGATGTGACGAAATCCGATTAAATTAGTCGTTTTTAAATATATATGTGTATATTCTAACGCTATGATAAAATAAAATTGTCCACATAAACCGAATCGAGTGCCTATATTACACGGTTAGATTTAACATTGTTAATATACATTTGTATTGGGACCAGACCTGTTTGCCCACAATAAGCGGATGCCCATATTAACCGGTGCCCACAATAAGCGGATTCCACTGTATTGATTTTTAAGCCACTTATAGACATTTAAAATATTCGATTTTTTTACATTTTTTTTTTTATAATCGGTGATAAAAAAAATTTGGCTCGTACAAAATACTTAAAAATTTAATAGAAGATTTCACAGAAGTAGTTCTTATTGTCATTCAAAAATTATTAAAATCCATAGGCACAATTTTTTTTATAAGCGTTTGAACAGCGAATATTGACATAAAATTACATGTAAAATATAATATAATGTATAATATTCTAGACTGACAAACTATGTCGCTGTATTGCAACTGCCAACCCATCCTAATTGAAAAATATATTTATTGTTTCAAAATAAAATATACTTTTTACAATATTTATAAATAACAATGTATTATATCCTAGGCAAACATATTAACTCCGTTCAGAATCGTTATTCGTATACAATGATATCTATCATTGCATTCAAATTTAACAAATCCATTGTAATAATGACCTATCCTATAAACGAGGTGCACTCCACCCCCAACTGTACAGCAAAGCGAGGCCCATCTGGTTCTTTTTTTTGTTAAAGTTAATAATATTCAAAACTCAAAGGTCGTGGTGGTGCAACGGATATCCAATCAGACATACAGCGTTTGATTACTAAGCCTAATATTAAAATACCAGACGGTTGGACGATCATTAAATATTTAAACATAGGCTTTTAGACCCTTGTTCACCTCGACAGTTTAACCATGTTAAATTAGGTATGGTTGAGTTAACACAACGTATTTCCAAGTAACGACGAGGTTTGACACTAGTTTGAGGATGCCAAATTAATCTGTTCGCTAACGATTATTAAAAACGACTAAATAAATAAACAATCATTTATAAAATCATCATAATAAGTATTGTAATGATAATAATAACAATTAATATTTCTGATTGATGAATACATATAAAATCGTCCGAGTATTGCATAATTTGTATTACTTTATAAAAATGTATAATAATAAAACTGTAATTTTAATAAAATGTCTAATATATTTTAACTGACGGCGTTTTATTTTGTTTCGAGAATGTGTATAGTCGTTTAATAATAATTCAATAGTATATTGTAATCATGATGAAGGAAATTCTTCCAACAAATCATAAAATACCAATAAAGTATATATCGAGTGGAATTATTAATATTTATTAGTCCGGACTGTGGATTAAACGAATACTTGTTCAAAAAGGATACATTGTATGCTTGCGAAATTCATAAAAACGTTACTAAAAATATAATGTAGCAAATCGATTACTTTTTCTTTTCTCTTTTTTTTTTATCATTTATCATATACTTTTTCTAATCATCGTTTATGTGCTTGCACCGCAAGGACAACACCAGACTGGCACTTTTACACAGTAGTGTATTGGTATTAGAATATAATACGAGTATATAAGTCCTTTATAATATAATATACCTACTTCTTCTTTGTTAAACGTGCTCAGTACAAAAAGTGTAGAATCATATTTAGAGTTATCGATTTTGACATGTATGTATAATATCTTGTATTATGTGTACATTATGGGTTTTAGCAAAGGAAGACCGTCATCACGTGCACATCCACTCAGCACATACACACACACACACACACACACACACACACACACACACACACACACACACACACACACACACACACACACACACACACACACACACACACACACACACACACACACCGGTACATACGAAATATAAATAATAAATTTAAATAAATTAAATACTTATTATGTACATCAATGTTTTTTAAATCAAATGATTTATTTTTTTCTTGATAATTCAAATACTCGCTAAATTCAAAAACTTGAATCGAAATTTCAGTTCGGTTCTCTGAAATCAAGCTTTTAAAAGATAAGTGTATATATATATATATATATATATATACATATTGCGTGGCCCTTTTATCCTTCTACTACCTTTCCCTAGCCATTTTATTTTTTTTTTTTAATTTTATCGTTACGCTGCAACTTTGGAGCAAAAATTATGTTGAAATAGTGACGGTGGCTAAACGTTATCCGCTGAAACTTCGATATATATGTATATTGGTTCGACTATAATAGTAGGGGGTCAAATCGTTTCGGTTTAAAAAATCGTTTTTTAATATTTTGAGTCTAACTCGTTTCCGCTAAAGGTCTAAAAATTGAATTATCGTATCCGGCGTAGACGGTTATGGCTGCCATTAGCAGACCGACAAACGTTTAGGATCGCCCGGAAAACGAGTTATACGCGAGGGCGAAAATTCGGTCGCGCTCCAATAGAACAATCGCACATTGTTTTCGCGTCTCCTGTGTGTGTTTCGCAGTGGTCCACTTTGCAGTTTCAATGACGGAAAAATAAAAATAATAATAATAATAATTATAATTATAACAATAATAATAATAATAATAATAATTATTATTATTATTATTATATACTGACCGGATTTTAAAATAATTATTCAAAAATTATGAGATTGCACCGCAATGTTCGTGCATATAGTCACACGCACAGACACTGAAGCACAACCGTATTGCATGTCTTTAACGTTAATAGTGTATTGTAACAGTAATAATACAATCATATGCGAATAATAACTATTTAAATCCGGACGTAATTATTCGGGATGTACGGTGTGACATTGATAATAAAAGGGGATGATTTTTATTTTTTCATCAAACAACACTATCGTCCAATTTGTGCGATTATTTGGTTCAAAATATTATTATATCACTCAAAATTCACACCGTGTAACCAACAAACTCGTATAATTTTCACGAAGTATTATATTTCTATCACAAGTTGTGTACATACATTTTAGTTTCATGTCCTGAGAAACTTCTGTGCCTCAAAATCCATTACTAATGATTCATTAGTCAATTAGTTATCGATGTACTAGAGTTCTGGTTTGAATGTAAAAGAAATTGGAAAACATATTCAAATATAAACAACGTAAATTATGTAAGATACAAACATCAAACGGATCACGTTTATTTTGGTTTTCAAATAACATGTGATATTAATATAGTAAATTGGTTGAAATGGTATACATGTACTTGATAAAGTTATAAGTATGGTATACCTTGAGTTCAAATTATGGATCCGTAATTGATATAGGTTTATTTTCCTAATGAAGTGTTTGGTTGATAAGTTTTTTCATTGTTTAACTCTTAAATATTTCTATATTATCTTGTTATATTGGCTTATTTATATCTTTAGGGTTTAAAATTTTTTTGTTTGTAATTTAAGTTATTTAAATTTTTTTCAACACAGACATTGAATACGATGGGGCGAATGTCTTGGTTTTGATATTACTTATTATCTCTGAAAAAAGTTATTGAACTTTCTGCTAAATTCACAATATTTGATAAACTTATTTATACTTCGTGATTATGAATACAAAATTAATATTAACTTTCATTGAAATATGCTAAGTTATACGAAAAAATGTCATTTTGAACCTTCGAATGTACGGGCTAAGAAATGTTAATATTTTTTTATATGAATTTATTATTCTAAGTTGTATAGATAAAAATACATTTTATAACATCAAATGTCGAGTTCTAGTCAAAATTGTTTAATGTTAGATGATGATCAGAGTATAGTGAGAAAATATTATTCGTAAATTGATGGTAATAATTCTTTGCTACTAAAAATTGAAAACTAATGTCCTCCCGTAATTATTTTTTTCGAAAATATATTTACACTTGGCACCTGTATCTCGTAGCATATTGTAGTTTTTAGGTTTTCTGTGCACAATAGGAAATCAGCCGGAAAAACATAAATAATATTCATATGCAGACATATTGCTTCAACAGCATGATTCTTCTTCAAGTTACTGAAACGTGGGTGAGAGGCAGGGTTAGGTTAGGTAAGGAATTTATCTCATAAATTATATACAGCTAACTTACAATATCATTTTTTTTTACCTTCGGAATTTGGATGCAAAAAACAAGAATCGTTAAAGTATATATAAAAATAAATAAATAAACAATAAATATCGAGACGTTTTGCTGACCAATACACCGAAAAATCCATTATATAGTTTTAGTTATAGTGTTCATATCGTATTGCATTTAAATTAAAAATTAAAATTCTATATTGCCCCAAGATTTATATTTAGGCTTTCGATTGGGAAGTGTTTCGGCACTTTTAAAATTAATATCTAAGGCTAACTACATCGCTCTAGTAAAAGTTGTGCTCTAATAAAAACAAAGATTTTCTTATTAATATGATTTTAATTTTAATTTCTTTAATATAAAAACTCGAACAAAGTAAAACTAACAAAAAAGTTCTTAAAGGAGATTATTTTTTAATTTTAATTCTACAGTATATTGTTTTAATTTAATTTTAATACACCTGTGACATAAACCGAAGAAATCAATCTATGAGTTATATGTGCTTAAACAAGTCTCGTACCTAATCGCGTATTTTATAGGCGGTGCTTTATATTATAATTTACTGTTATAAACGTAATTATATGAAATGTATTCTGTACATATGTTAATTATCGGTGTGAAAAAGCTCTCTGCAGTCATAGCGTCAATTTATTCATTTCGTGGGTTTCCGTAGAATTGTAACACATACAACCCGTAACCAATATAACAAAAGTCTTTCGGAGACGGCATAATATTGGTAATAGAATTAAAAAAAAGTTTGTAGAATACGATTTTACTTTTGTAATGATCTAGGGTGAAGGACACTGCAGGTTTACATGAGAAAATATGAAAAGCAAAACATTAATTTAGCGGTAAATCTAAAAATTAATCAAGGGGAAAGGAAGGTAGTTAAAATGTATGCAACACCTTATTGTTATTCAATAAGGTATTAACTACTTATACTTTTTTGCTATTACCGTTTTAAATTGATACTCTGCAACTTACTTAAATGCTTATTACTTGTACAGATTTTTATATGCTTATTTAAAAAAATATATAAAAAAAGTGTAAAAAGTACATGTTTAATTTAATGTAATTTATTAAATAATAATTCAATAAAGTAAATTTCACTTAAATTTTACTCAATAGATAGACGTGACAGAAAACAAGTATACAAAATTTTTTTAAATTTAAAAATTTGAATTTATTTCTATTTTTGCTGTTTGCAAAATAGTCAATAACTCAGCAGCCGTAATTTCAACGTCATTAAAAAATTTATCAGAGCTTATTCAACTAATCTCTCTTCTCACTATATATTTTTTACATTCACGATTTCAAAGTAGAAAAATTTAATTTTTATGTGTACTGCGTACGAACCATCTTTAACCAGGTTCCGATCGACAGTTTATTGGTTTAATTTCTTTGCGTTGTTTACTGTTGTTAAATTTATATACGCGTCTATTTTAATATCTGTGTTTGAATTTTGACTTTGAAGTTGTATTGAAGTAGTAAAACTAAAATGTAAAAGTGAAACATAAATTTACTAAGATTTAACGTAATAAGCTCAAGGATGGATATTTACCGAGTTACCCCTAACCTCTTGAATCCGCTACTGCATTGCATTATTGTAATAGTAAATATTGTAGCATGTAAATACGTGTCTCAACGTTAATTCGTTATATGTACATAGCTGCATGGAATCGGAGCTTTGAATTTTTCTCACTAAGCCCATATATTTTTTAAATAATAATATGATTCCATACATAATTTCATAATTTAGGGTTGAAATTGTTTAGTGAATTTTCTAATGTCTACTATTCATCCTAAAAATATATTATCATAGCCTGAGATAAATCTCTTAGTATTGTATACATATATATTTAAGGGAGTTTCAACTCAATTGTTGCAGCTCAAACAAGTTTAGAGAAAGGTGTTGAAAAATATATATTTTTTTTTTTTAAATACATACACACACACACACTCTCACACTGATTATCTAGAGTTTATCAAATACCCTAAACAGCGGAACAGTGAAATTTTATAACCCTGGCAAGTATAAGCCGTAAAAGGCACTCTAGCTTGAATCTGGTTTTTGTTGCTCAGATTAAAAAATAAAATAATAATGAATATATTAGAACGAGAACCACGTACATTATTTGATTAGGAAATTTGACTGCAGTACCGCGTCCGCCGTGAAAGCAAATCATACACTGTACTATAACGTGTCAAAACCACTGCCAAGCATAAATTAAATGCTAGGTAATAATAATAGCTGTGTATTAAAATAAGCTGCAAATACAAAATTATGCGTGCACACGCGGTGGACGATTTCCTTGTTTAGCTGAAGAAAATACATTATGTATAGTTTAAATTCATAATAACTTCACTTCTGTCCGTTTCCCGATTTTCAGTTTTTGTTCAAGTGATTCGACAAATATACATGAATATACATCCACATATGTATTATTTAGTTTTCGAGCGCACAGATATAACTACAGTGCACTTTGATGATGCATATATAAGTTTCGCAATTCAATTATCCTTTATAATAATAATATGTCAGCCATTGTACTTATATTGTGTACTGCACACTAGCTACTCGTATACCATAAGTATGTGTGTAATTCTAACGCGAACTGTATAATCATATTGTCAAATACTATTAATTATGTTCTGCATGCGGCGTTGTGCATGGTGTTTGTTTATAAAATACTTGTCGTACCTATATGCAAATATTGTATAATAACAGTAATCGTGTGCGCAGTAGGCATACACGTATAGTAATGATAACGCGGGTGCGATTCTCTCGAAACGAAAACTCTGTGTGTTTTGTACCGGGCATATGTTTGCATTATTAATATGTTATATATACTATTCACTCGGTCGGTGGCACATTATATTCGTATTTTAATCGACGACGAATGTGTATTCCTTTTCCATTTCGATGATGCGTGCACGAGGCATCCAGTTTTAAAATTAGCAGTTAGCATTTTTTTAAATGTAGTACGCATAAAAAAAAAAAAAAAAAAACAAAAAATGGGTAATGATCGAGATTTTACTCTGTAATTTTAAAATTAGTATGAAACTAAAGTTACGTAGATGTTTTTGAAATAAACATTAATAGTTGAAACGAATGTTTCAACTTACTAACCTCAAGTGATAGAATACATAAAAACAAAACAGTATTAGTGTTAATTTAAACAAATATTATTTAAATTTGATAGAATTATTGTTATTTCTAATAATTAAAAGTTCTTATAAACAACTATTTTGAAGTGGAAAAAATCATATGTTCGAGTATTGTTGGTTTTTAAATACAAATCAGATGATTGGTGACCTTGATAACAATCAAAATTTTTCCAATGCAATTTTAAATCAGTTTGATACCAGTGCTTGACTTGTGTGAGGAGGAGAGGGGGACTGAATATCCCGATTTAAGTATCAGTTATCATAGCGCAGTGGTGGTGCCAGGAAATTTTTTCAGAGTGAACCAAAGGGAAGCTAACATTTATTTAGACAAGCACAATAGCACAGTAGTTAAAAAACGGAAAAGGTGATAGTAGCCGGAGTGCTCTTAATTTGGACCCTTACATTTGAACCTCCGTTTTTAAGTACAATATCTTTGTAATAAAAATTATTTATTTAATTTCTTAAGGTTTTGGATCTCTTCCTATTGAAAAATGGTAATTACCTCATAGTCACAATGACCAGGAGTCTCTGAAATCTAAATTGTAAGTGTTAGATATTTAAGTATTGTACGAACATAATAAAATAGTTAATATATAGCAAAATATTTAGGTACCTGTTAGTTAATATCGAACTTGGAGTTTAAAATAATAATGCAAGAGAAACTCTTTTTTTTATTAGCTACATTAAATTTTTTTTTGGAATTCGTTTAGACATATTGAATACATATTAATAATATTTTATGAATAAAAAAGATAAAAGATAATAATATGCAACCAAATAGACAAAAATTGTTGTGAATTGATGACAATAAAGATTATCACTAGTCTTTAGCTACTAGATGCTCATATAACAGACATACAAATCGTTCAACACTGATTGGAGTTTTAACGATGATTGTTATACTAAATTACTTGCTCTTAAAGTCATATTTTTAGAATTATCAAAAATTAGAATTATATAATAATATTATCGTAATCTCGTCTGAACCGTGTCCTTGAACCGCATCAATTATATCACGTCACCATGTGTGTATTATTTAAGAAAACTATATCCCGAAATTACAGGTATGTCCTATTTGCGTTATAATACTTTACAAATTTGTATTCAAACTTCTAAATTTAATCAAACATTTTAGGCGGGTCAATGGATGAGCTAGGTGTTTTCAAGGTAGGCCGTGGCCCACCTTTGTTTTCGTGACTGTCATAGTGTATACTTACTTTTTTGTCAAAAAAGGACGTATGAGACTATACTTTATTTAAGTTTAGTTTTTATAAAAATTACACGTTATTACATTTATCAAAAGTTAATATTTTTTAAAAGAATAGACTGTTTACAAAATGTATAGGTTTAACCATTAGTTTTTGATAAAACAGTACAAGATAAATTATAATTATTAAATATCAATATCGAAAACTTTTATTGGTATACACAATCGCGAACTTATTAATATTAAATAGAACGTTTGAAGTTTATTTTTTTATAAGTATAATATAAATTAAAATTTTGAACAAATTTTAGCCTCTGAATAAAAAACATACAAATTTTATTTATATATTGAAGTTATGGATTAATGAACCACCCCAGTGATTTTTGAAGCTAGATCAGTGGATAACAGTTGGAGGAATCGCCTCATCGTGCACGCCATATGTGGACACGCTAGAGCCAAAAAAATGTGTGTGACTGGACGACGCATTATGCAAAATAAAAAAAGTAGATTGTTAGTAATGAAATGTTATTAGTGGAGTCATACAAACAGTTATACAAACTCACGTAAACGAATATCGACGGAATAGGATTTGATACTATTTATGAACGTACAAAAAAAATTATATAATTCCCATAATACGTAAAAATCAATTTTCTGAAGGCACGTAGATTCAATTGCGGAGCAGTGCATCATGATAGGGTACAAACGTTTATTCAAAGTTTGGCAGTACAAAAAATTTTACGCTTCGGACCAGTGAAGGCGCGAAAAAGATGAAAAGCACCGGGATGCAGAATACGCAAATCATTTCACGTCCCAAACACTATCCACGCTTCTGTTTGATGGCTGTGCGCGAGAGGGGTAAACGCGTCGTAATGGATTTTGAATTCGGTAATCCGTCGAATAGTTGATGGAATCCGTCCATGAAACGTGCAATATATCGTTGTAATAATAAATAAAGTAATAATAATAAAAATAACAACAATAATAATAATAATAATAATAATTTAGTTCAGGTACGTTTGTCCGAGGTATGATGCATTTTGTCTGATGTGTCTTACCGAACTCTTTGTGTCGCGTCGATTTTGATAGGTACATATCAGTAGTTAACATAACAGTTAGTTCACTCATAGCAGGCCTATTCACATATAGTTGCGTGCATTACAGTTTTCGGTTTTTATTCATAGTTAACTGGTACAGTTAATACAGTTTTGATTATCATGGAGATGTTGTATATTAACAATAATGATATTTTGAATTTATTATTGGAAGAAGAACATAAAATACGCTAACCTACATTGCAATGTTTTTGCAAATAGAATTGGCTAATTCATACGAAACAAAATTTTCACCTGTACTACAATTAAGAAAATTTCATTATCTGTAGAGAGAAGAATAAGTTTGACTTTATTGCTATTTGTTCAAATGACGTGTCGCACAGTATTACTTTAAAATAAGTAGTGCTGTTGCGACCAGTTGCATCTTGTAATACAGTGATTTTTAGTATATATAAATAAGTTATCTTCCTTTTTTTTTTTAAAAAAAAAAATAATATTTTTTCAGTGTGTATATGGTAGTTGCACTATTAAAATTACATGGTTTCGTTCACATTAAAATACATCAGACAAAATATAAGTATAACGCGTGGACTTACAATAATAAAATTGAAAAATAGACCCGCCTAAAGTAATCGATTATTATAATCAATAGTTTTTGTTATTATTATTATTATTATTATATTTTTTTTATTGCGTTTTGATTTTTCCCGTTTGGAAATACGCTATACAACCGTACTTTATTCGACGCGCTACCCGTTTATCGAAGTGACGCGTGTGCTTTTTTTATTCTTTTTTTTTTCAATGCCATAGTTTATTTGTTTACGGAAACCATGCGTTTGTTTATGATTACCTGCGATTTCGTTTTATTATTACAATGCTAACTGTATGTAATTATATTAATATTATACTGCACGTATTGCGATGTTACTGGCTGTGTAATTATGTATGTAGGATACGTATATGTAGTGTACGGTTTGTTGAACGCATATAACCAAAAATAATAATAGATCATCTGTCCGGAGGTAAAAGAGTTACCATTCGCAGTAAAAACTGGTGACGGGACGCACTTGAAATATAAATCGTCTAGATAAAAATAAAACATTTAACATTTTAATTTATATAAAGATGTTTCGGCATATATAATAAAATAAAGTACTCTTCAAGTTTTTTTAAACTATTTGACATTATAATAAATCCATCGATGGCTTATATTTATACTATAAAAATTAAAACTGTAATAATGTATGACATTAATTTGATTACGTTATAGAAAATATCCGAAAAAAACACATGAAAAAATATTTTTTCTTCTTCTGCAATACAGCCCACGGTGTATTTTCAGATTCTTTCCAAGTAGGGGATGAAATTCAAATTTTTTCAAAAAATAAAAAAGCTCAGAATATTATAATTAATACCCACTTAAGGTTTTCATTCATATATTCATTGTTGTAAAGCGAATACAAATTATATTAGGTTTGTTTTTAAATTGTGTACACCGTTAACACCGTAGAATTTTATACTAAAAAACTAATTAATTTAGGTTAGGCCGATTTGAATATTTTTATTATAATAATTATTTAGCGATGTCTCGTTAAAGTTTCAACTGTTTAAAAACTTTGAATAGCTTTTGCTTGAAAATTGCTTCGTTAAAATTCATAATGTGGTCATTATTTTTCATAAAAATATTCGCTACAGGTATAAGACAGTATTAACGTCATTTTTTAAAACAGGAGCGGTCGCATAGTGGTAAAGGTATTTTAAATATTTAGACAGTACATTTCTAAAAATAGACCCCTATAAACTGAAACGAATATTTATTTAATAACTCATATAATACATTATAATGCAGTGCCAGATATAATGTATATCGGATAACAGTATAATATATTTACAATTTCATCGCCACATAATTAATTGTTATCGTCGGGTGCCAGTATGAAACGAATCAGCATATAATAATGTTTTAGGACATGGATAATATCCATTGGATATAGTAATAATGTTAAGAAAACGATAATCATGAGTTATCTATGTATTCATAATATAAACGGAAGTTTTCTGCCGAAATCTAGTAAATCAATTGTATTTTTCGATCATACATCGAGTTTTTACTAGACAATATTGATGCTAAGTTAATCGAATCACTATCTGTACACTAATCTATAATCACATTACGAAGGTAAATGCGTTTTAACCTTAATTAGAGTTAAAAATGAAACGCGGGGAAAAACAAATATTTTGTTTTCGGTATAATACGATATTATTTTATTTTTCCATAGCACACGCGTACTTGCGAAAAAGACGAAATTTCTAAAAAGTATTTTTATATTTAAATAGTGTTATCTATACACATAGCGAGATTCCCGAAACATGAAGCAGAGTAGGAATGCAAACGGTCAATATTGCGTACATGTTTTTACACGTTAAACAGTTCCTTTTACTTCCTATGGGCACTAAGTGTGTATTGGTTACAAAAATATTATTATTATGTAGTAGGCAATTAACCCGGCTTAAATGAAATTACAAGGAAATCACTAAAACTCAACCATATATCTCCGAACAACCTACGTATGCACTCTAAATTTTCTATCCACCACATTGATTAATATTTACGTTACAATAAATGTCAATGTGATACAAATATACATATAAATGAAAAAATTATATATGCATGTTATTTAAACAGGGTTGGTAATATAAGATGAAAGTATAAAATCCTACGAATAATATATATAAAACGTAAAATATGTTTTGTTTTTGAAATCCACTCTTAGAAAAATTAAAATACTTCCTATTTAAGATAATTAAGATTTTCATTTTTATACTTGGTAAAAATATATTAGGTAGTTAAAAACGATATATGTTAAATAAGTTACAAAAAAATCATTGTGTTCTTAAATTTCTTCTCTCATTTTTTTTATATATCTAAATAGAAAATAATAAAAAAAACTGCTGTAGGTACAGAATATAATACATATATTATTACGGAGATATAATATATAATTTAAATATTGCCAAAATATTTAAAATGTTGTAAATATCACAAGTACGCTATAAATATGTTCACGACAAGATATTGATAATTATTAATAATAAATTAATAGTTCTACACTTGTCTATTTATAATTTATATTTCCTTTTTTATAGTGATTGTAAATTATAAATGTGTTTTTAGCTAAACGTGATAATATAATTATGTGATACATACTATACATTTTATATGTTTAATACGTACGTATAATACGTGTTTTATACTATACCGTATAAACGTTTCAATCCTGATATATATATAACATTTGGGGTAAGTAACGGAATATATATATATATATATATATATATATATATATATATATATATATATATATATATATATATATACCTACACTATGGCCTAAACTGAAAAATATTTATTTTTTTTTTGGGGAGGGATCTAAATTTTACATTTTCTTCTACTTTTTAATTTTTAATAAATAAATTTATCATAAGTAAAAATATAAAATACTATATGTTATTATTTAGTTTATTGAAACTATGTGAAAATTATTTTATGATGACATGTTATAAGATTATACTAATATCTTCAGGTGATTGTTTAATTTAAAAAATGAGTGAGACATTTCGAGAGGGGGGGGGGTTATAACCATCCCGTTAGCTCTCCGCTCTGGTTACACGCACATTTAATGATACAATATAGAGTACACTTGTTGACTTCTCTCGAATACGATGATACAATCTATCCGTGCATTATTATCCTCGTCTATAGCTTTAAAACAGTCCTCGGTAAGGATACATTCCGAATAATGCAATATAATTTGTGTACATAAAATAAGTTTGCATATAGATATAAGAGAATGATTGAGAAAGATAATTTATGTATATGTGAATAATATTTTAGGAGATAACGCCGCGGTATGACAACAATGCGGTTTGTGAAAGTTTAAATAAACCTTTAATGCTCTCCGTTGGCCCTTTTTCCATCCTATTCCGCCGTTGCGATATATAAGGGACAATGCTATTTTGGATATCTGAATACCGCTTTGTATAATGGATTAGATGAAAAATAGATAAGGAAATAATATAAACGGAAATCTTTGGTCATTTTTGTTATTTTCGGATTACTGCAATTATTTTATGAAATAATTGCAGTAATCCGAAAATAACAAAAATGACCAAAGATTTCCGTTTTATTATTATTATTATTATTATTATTATTATCAAGGGTATTCGATATCAAAATGCATTGTCTTTTTCTTTCGCACGTGTTGCATAGTCAAATTTTCTTTTTGTCCACCAATACAGTTGATTTGAAATAGAAATAAGTATTCCGAAAATACACTAGAATTCGGCATGAAGTTGTCACGAGATCAGTTAGGCCATTTTTTAAGATTTATATTCTCAAATTCCTTAAATTGAATTCCAATGATATTAAAATATTTGAATATCGTATACTTCGTTTACAGAAAAAAGTTTCGTATAATTTTCAACTATGGTCTGTTCGATATACACTTCATACCGATATTGATTATGTTGTTAGAATATTCATTGTTTTGGCTCTTTAACTAATATTCATAATTATGGCCAAAAAGGTTTTTCTGTTTTGTTGCACGCGTGAATGACGAGAACAACATACTCGTATATCGATATCGTATCCTCTTAACATGATATTGTGCGATATCAATTATTACTTATAATTATGTGTACATACTGTATTATATTTTAGAGAATATAAATTTTGAAACCTCATAATGCGATGTTATTATAATTTTTTGTTTCCCGCCAGTTTAGCAACAAAAAGTATTTTCGTGATTAAAATCCGTTCTTCCGTCGTATATAATACAATAAAGCAATAATGTTCTTTTGTTTTTGCCGCATAAACGATTCTAAACTACTCAAATCTGTGTAGGATCTAGTTTAAAAGATGTGACTCTACACGGATGTATATAAACAGAATGGTTTTAAATCGGATTTTCCCGAGGTTTTTTTTTAATGTTTTTTTTTCTTATACACATACGAACAAACTATTATATTATTGTACGGATTTTAAAACACGTTTTTCTTATTTATTTTTTAGATTCTGAGCGAAACGAGGTTTGTATTGGTGTATTTTTTTTTTTTTGAGCTGGACTACATGAATTTGACAAGAAGAACTATGTTGATTGTGAAAATTATAAAAGATTTCTGATATAAAATATAGTTGGTACTTAATTTTACGAATTTCCTAATAGTTTTTTTAATAATTGTGAAAAACTGACGATAAGTTTATAATAATACGGAAAAATTTACAGCGTATTAGTTTTCAATTATATAAAATTTTAGTTTTCATCGCAATTCATAAAATAATATTCGTAGATTCATGAAATTTCGCTGAATGATTTTATCACCGGTTGCTAGAGATGGTATCATTTTCTAAAGAGTTTTTAGAGATATTTAGAGAAAAACAAAATATTTTCTTTCATAGCTTTTTTACGAAAATGTTGATTGATACCATAATTTTAGTTTCATAAAATGAAAGTATAATTTAATGATCCTCATACATATCTATTTCCGATAAAAGTATAATAAAGGAGATTTATTTAAAAAAATAAAAACCATCAAAAACTATTAAAACTATATTTAAAAATATTGTGTTTTTTCTCTATAGTATTTTATTATAGTATTTTTTCCCTATAGTACAATATTCTACAAGTTATAATTAAACCCATAATGAGTTCGTATTATTCGTATAGTTTGAGTCAATATTTAATTAATATTTTTTCATCTATTTTTACTTGAAATTTCTTTGATTGATTTTGGTCCTCAATGTTTAATGATTCGATCGTCTATATAGAATTACACATATATGTATGTATACATAACTAATGTTTTAAATTAAAACTTTTAAGATAATATTAATTACGTTCATATAGCATGATAAATATCTGCAAAAAAATAAACGATTTAAACCATTTAATCCGAAAATGCAGTTCAAAGAATGCTAAATTGTTTTCCTAAAGTGCTATTTGACTTTTGTTTGATTTGTATACACCTAGCCAAATATTGTTTTTTTTTAAAATTGTATTTGGTTTTTGATCACAACACATATGAGAGAGCAAGTTCTTTGTTTAGGTGCTCATTTTATATTACACAGAACAACTCTTGGTGAGTTGATATCACATCACATGCCAATTTTTAGAATGTAGAAGTATTACGTGATTTAGAAAAAATTTGGATTAATATTTAACATTTTCTTTTTTTATGTTATCCCTACATTTTATTCAGTTTTGCTTCACTTGTTTTTGCTGAACCAATGTGTTCACTACATGAACGTGATACAGTTGGGAGTTTTTTTCTATAGATGTGGACACGTATGAAAGAATCTTTCAAAAATAAAACATGAAATGTCTGTTGAAAGTAAGGGATGTATGGCGTTTGAAGAAGTCGATGAAAAACAAATAATCGTGACTATTTGTGAAAATGTTCTAATAATACTTGAAAGAATTAACGTAAAGAAATTGTAGTGTAGGGACGATATATAATTAAAAATTTGATGGTGGAAAAAAGCATTACGATTAAATCAATACCCAATAGGTATGTCATATCGCTACGTTTAAAATCTTAAATAAACTATTATAATTAAAGTGGATAGTCAGTAATATTCGGCAGAATGATTGGGTGTAATATTGTGACTGCATAACCAGAGTGGGAAAAATAAAATATTTACGTTGTAGTTCGGGAAACTCATCGAAATACGTGCATTAAACAATTTATTAAGATCAAATTATATAAGTGCTTTACACGAACAACGGAAAATAAATTATGGTATCCTTATTAATGAAGCAAACTATCAAAAGAACATTAAAAAGTTTAAATTATTTTTAATCCTGGGTGTACACTGCACTCTACATTATGTTATATATGGAATACATTATAGAACTTTTCAATAATAATAATTAAAACTTAAATTGTCTGGAAAGTTTCAAAATGCTCACAATTATTTTTTATCTTTTCTCGTAAACCAAAAAAATCCAAAGGTGAAACTCATGAAATGGTATAACGTTGTGATGTGCAATGTATAAGAGAGAAAGAAAGAAGGATGAATATGACTGATTTTAAATACAAATCATAAAAAACGTAGTATTTACAGTGGTTACTGATAAATTTAAACGATTTATCGTCGTAATGAGCTATAGACGTTGTATTCGATTTTCACGGAAGGAAGACGGAGTATAGCTAGTTACCACGGTTGTATCACGATGGTAAAATGTGATTTTATATTTTTACTTATTATCATGATAACTATCGTGTGTTTCCATTTTTTGTTTTCGTACTGAAATTGTGAATTATCACTGTAGCTCGAACCAATAATTTATATCTTTATTACTATTCTAACATCACCTTTCGCTATTATAATTCGTTATATCTGTCTTAGATATATTACAACTAATTCGCCCTGAACAAATATTTTATCATATCGCTGTTATTGCAGCGCCACGGAAATAACAATAATAATTTCATGATAAATCATGTATTTGATTAGAATAATGAAAATCGTGTTCCAGTATAATATTTAACACGCTCTTTTCGTTTGGTCCGATGATATCGAAAAAATGAACTAATTATTATTACCGACAATTGTTAGGTCCAAGGCGTTTTTCAAACAGTTTAACATTTACAAATATTAATTACAACTAACAATTTACTTTTACCTGAAATCATAACCAGTATCTAATAGAAATGATTGAATACTCGCGGACGATTAGTAATAATCAATGCATATATGGCTAATATCTCGATATTACGGCCACTCAATAAATTATAAAAATATTGTATTAAATCAGGTATACAATTTAACCGTGAACCGTGTATTTGGCAACCAGCAAAACGAATGAACAAACGAACAGCTATATTTTATTTTTATTATACTCTTTATTGTGGAACATATTATATTCGCCGAGAAAAATATTTGTGAAATCGGAACAAAGTAAATTTTTCGACTTTTGAACTTCAATAGCATTTGTGAAAAACAGTTTTTTAATACAATAGTTTTTTTATATTTATTTTTATTTTTATACTTAAGTGTAGTTCGAATTCAGTTTATTTTTATTCTCTCTTTGGTAGTAATGTGGTGAAATAAAAAAAACATTGTCCTTTCAATAATGCACCATGTTATATTATATTGTACGATTTGAAATTGATTTACCTTTTACAAATCACAGCTTTGGCCGTATTTTTTTTTTCTTTTTGAATCCAACCATTTATACCGCGATGAACTTGCTTCGAGGTTTCTTAAAAAACCATTACCGTTAATAGTGTACGCTGGGTTTTTTTTTGTTTCTTTATTTCCATTTTAATAATAATTAATAATAAAATGTTGTCCGGTTAAACGAATGCTCAAACAAAATCTAAAAACGATAACACGTTACAGGTAGAGTATGCACCACAGGTATTACGTCAGAAAAAATTACGTGAAAACCCTCTTAACCCATATATATATATATATATAAAAATGGAGACAAAAAATTCGAAATTGCATCAGTTGAGAACGGCTGGGCCGATGATCTTAATTTTTTTTTTTAAATGATAAAGAATGTCGTGGAGCGGGTTTATAGGGTTTATATATGGACTTAATTCCACCCCCGGGAGGTGGTCAAAAAGGAATTTTGAGATTTACGATAGAAATTTTTGTTTTTGTTTATAAATGGTTGCTATGGGGGTTATAAGATTTGAGAATAATATTTATTTATTAGTGGTTAATATAATGAATTACCCGACGTTGCAAGGTAACCAAAAAAAAAAATATAAATAAGTACTTTGAATATTTTCTATTTGTTTGTGTCATTAAAAATGCCAAGAAGACGCCAAAATGACAATTTTTGTCGTAGAACAAATGCAGCTACAAACATGAGAAATAGAAGAGCGCAAATAACAGATGAACAATGCCAATCCGATAGTGCGAATGATTCGTAGTTGACTCACGCAGAGCAAATGACCAACTACGCCAACAGGTACATCGAACATTTATATCTGATTCATTCCTGCGTCTAGCATTCCAGTATGAGCCCGATATTGAATATTATGCTCATTCAAAAGTATTAATTTGTGCTATGGACAAGGAATGCCCGCACTGCTATGCTCTCAAATTCAAAAATGAGCCAGTCTGGATGTGTTGTGCGTCAGGAAAGATGCAACTACCTGAAATTGAAACACCACCTGAACCATTGGACGGTTTACTTATCGTTACAGATCCAGATTCTAACGTGTTCCTGAAGTCAATTAGAACATTCAATTCATGTTTTCAAATGGCATCGTTCGGAGCAACAGAAATAGTTCGTATAACTAATGCAAATGGTCAACAATACAATTCTATACTACGGATTTTAGTACGTTAAGGTTAGGTTAAGATTATGTATTAATTGATTATATTAATCCACCGTATTATGTCAAACTTGGTATAACGTTGATACTTAATTAGATTTAAATCATACACTGAGGTACGTACAAACAGCATTAGGTCCGCGATCTACCGCAGGTAGATTGCCTACCTGATAATATACTGCTGTGAATCAGAATTTTTATTCCGGAGAGAAAACTTAAGATAAATCTAGAACATCATCCACCGAATATTAAATAACGAGTTGAACAAAGTTAGAGTCATATAGAGTAGGTATATTTAACGAGCAACGAAGTGCACGGGATCAGCTAGTTTATACTAAAACAATAAAATGTAGTAATTTATTTAATGTTATAAAGAATTATGTCAAAATAAGCTTTATAAAATAGTTACATTTGACGGATTCCGAAAAATTCGTCACACAGGAATTTGTGTTTTTTATTACGTGAATGAATAGGTTGGATCTCACAGACCTATTTCGTTTTCGAGCCGATTTAAATGATACTGATAATGAAAAATAAATACTAACCATGGTAACAAATGGTTGATAGGTATATTGACTACAGCTATTGAAGATATCAAGTATGACAGTATAACCAACATAACTTTCTTAACGATTTTAAAAATGCTCGGGTCTGATAGACCCGACCTACCAAACGAAGGGTTAAACTCGCGACCCGAGCTATATGTATAAACTCCCTCCTGATCCAGTCCTATCTATAAAACCGGTGACGACGTACGTACTGCAATCAGTCGTAATCATGGCTGCTTTGGTTCATCTGACGATCGTTTTGTATACGAAACCGCAGGTCGTAAAGAGGTTAATTCATAAACGAAACAACAAAATAATATGTTAATTTACCGACTATGCGTATGTCAATAAAGATACAACGACATTATAACTTACTTGGGTGAAGGGAAAGAGGTAATAATTCTTAATTCCTTATTGTTTTTTGTTTTCCATTCGACAACATGCCTCCCGACGGGCTACAATAAAAATTGCGTGGGACATGTCGAAAACCTATAACGTAATTTACAAGAAGACGGTATAACAGTAATAATAATAATAATATATCTGTATGATACCTATTCCTTCGGGCGCTAGGAATAAATCGTCATTAAATGAAATTCCAAATGTTATTGTTCGTCGTCGATTGTTCAAGCGCCGAAAACGATATGTACGATACCAAAGACTGAGCTGAGATGGTTATTATGGTTCTCATAATATCTCGTACGCGGTGCATTCATATGTCACGTGTATGTATAGTATATCGTAATTGTCTTGCGAGAACCTCTATGCAATACTTAGTATATTTACTTGAGATCATTTATATCACGATCATAACAGTTGGTCGGCTTTCTTTGCTTGACGATTACCACCTGTTCGGGCGGATTTTGGTGGCGCCAATGTGTGACCAGTTAAACGGTGCATAGCACTCCGTCGTTTGACTGTGTCTCCCACGTCACTGACATCTCGAATTGCCGAATGCGATATTGTAATGTATTTAGTGAGTACTCTAAATAACACACCGCAATGTACTACGCGTACAATAAACGTGTGATAAATATAATATACAGTAAAATTGCAATTGTATAGGTAATTTCTAATGATCAATTATGGTACCTGTACGTAATTATTAATATCAATAATAATTTATAATCAACTAGTCCGATCTCTCCCAACAATTTTTTATGCATTTTTATTAGAGCGACTATTTATTTCGATGAAAAAAAAAAAAAAATAAATAATGAGGTTGAAAAACAACTTACAACCGTCACATACTGATGTTTATTTATATTTATTAATATTGTATTAATTCACGTACAAATCAATCGACAATTACTGAAATCAACATACATATCAATAAAAACAAAAAAACAAATTTTGTTGCATTTATCTTAAGTACATTCCCACAAAATCGCAAATGAATCAATATGATATTTTTGACTGTACGTTGATCATCTAATGAGTGGTGCTTATAACTTATCTATATGGATTAAAGAAGAAAAACTTATGATAGTCTATTCATTTTCCATGCTATTTTGTTGCTTCTTTTTCTTTTTATTAAAAGAAAATAATAAAGTTATCCACTACCTATTAATAGATCCAACTTCATAGTTCTCTCTGATTTTGCAATGAACCACACGCACCCTATAATATACGATTGTAGATTTAAAAATAAAATGTCCAATTACAACAAAAAAGACAGTGGTTGTATTGTAAAGCGCAATGGGTACGAAATAAAAACGATCACCTTGGGGTGAATAATTTTAGCATTCCCAAGCTTTAGACTGAATTTACGTCTATGATCATATGGTAGGTACATATATTATCATAATATGCTTACGGATACAATATCATTTCTCTCGAGTTGTTTACCGTTACTATTACACTACTACACAGGTGGTGTAGCGCACTTGTAGTTTCAACGACGCCTCGTAAACATAGTTCACCAGTAAAGTGCTCATACAACGCACCATCGATAATTAGTTACAATCCTGATTTATAACCGTTAATAATGATATAGGCTTCAGTTTGCTGTGTATGTGTATAGAAAAAAAAAAAAAAACAAATGCGTACCGAATCTTTTACGAGTTGCAATAATAGTAAATACTAACGGTATTACATACGCGGATTTAGTGGCCTGATCTGGGTTGTTTTCATCGTCGTAAATCTGGTGACTTTTTAACCGACCCACATGTGGCATATACGAAACGTACGCTACATCGTGACATGTTCCCGTGGTAATGGCACTGTTGGTTCGCGTGAAAAAAGGCAGCGAAAGTCGTGTAAGTCTCGCATGCGAGGTTTGTGATCGGATGTGGCGTGGCGGGGGCAAGAGCCGTGACTACGGATAGGCGAATACGGTCGAAAAATACGACAACCTTGGGACCATTAAATCTACATGTGACACCGCGACGCGAATAATTCACATGCATTCACATGCACATGTACTCTCATTCATTTGAACCACTGTTAAACTAAAATTATATTTAATAGTGCTGCGGGAGAGACAATCGAACGACGAGGGACGAACATGGTGTCCGAAAATCATGCGTGTGATTAATAATAATAAGCCCGTAAATTATATTGTGCACCGGCTTTGAGGCTGGAAAGTTAGGCTGTTGGAGACATGTATGAATCCAGGAGGGGCAAGTGCTAGTCCCATTGGAGAAAATTAATATTAAAAATAAAGTATAATTAGAAGAAATAAACAATAGATTACAAAAAAAATATATAAATACTGAGCTATATATATAAGCCCCCAAGACACCTCTAGATACGCCTATGATTAGCTATAGTATATAATTTCTCTTATGAAGTGCCCCGACCGTCAATAGACTCGCCCTTGACTGATATAGATGATTAATAATATGTTATCTAAGAAAACATGAAAATATCATTTTTCTAAAAATAGCTTAAAAAACCTTATGAAAATTATATTATTCATAGCAAATAGTGATGTAAGCATTCAGTTATAATTCCATGTATCTAAGATTGTTATTTTTTGAGTTACGGTAAAACAACAGACATTCGAATTTATTGAAAAATGTTGTCGTACTATACACTTGTCGTCAGTTTTTCGCAATTATTAAGAAAACCGTTTGGAAATTCGTAAAATGATACTTAGCCAAAATACCAACTAGACAACAGTTACTAACAAAAATCTCTTATGATTGTGATGATCAAACAGCAATCCTTGTGGTCTAAATCGTGTACACAAGTTAAACAATAAAAAATACTCACATGTAATAAAATCGATACTTCCTTTGTTTTACTGTGAATCTATAAATACAAATCTGTTAGCTGATGTAATATTTATATTTCTGATTTGAAAGAACATCCTATCAGAGATAAATGTTTTGTATATCGTTAAAATAAGACCATGTACAAAATGTTCGTATTTGCCATGAGATTTGACGTTTGTTTGGTTTTGTTGAACACCTATACTTATAATTCGTTTTAGCGGTCAACTGGAGTTCAGCTGGTTGGATAACGCGTGTCCAAGTATATTTGTGCAGCTCTACATAACATGATTTTGTGTCCTTTGAATTGACATTATGACATTATATTACACGGCGATCAAGTACAGTAAACAAGGTGGTTTTTACCCAAACGGCACCCATATTGTTCGGTTATCAAAATTTCATCGTTGAGTGCAAACGATTACTATCGTGTGTTAAAGCGTTTTCATTTCACTGCAGCAAAACTCGTTTGGTAATATTATGCGTTTAAAATGCATACGTCAAAAGCACGATACTTGGCGCTTAATACAGTATAAATATGAATCAGCTATTGTAAAAGTAGTACACGGAAGTGTGCATGCAGTGCTGAAACTGACCTCCGTGATGGCACCATTGTGAATTTTATTTTGACGCTTATTCTATACAAAAACGAAAAAGAAACAACACTGATTTTAATTTAATTCAAATGCATTCTCTTGTCTTGCTGCGTCCTTGGCAACCGTCCACCTCGTCAACCTCTAGTTATGGTACCGTTTCTGCGTGGATATGCATTATACGACGACGACGTCGAGAAGTTTCGTCGAGGATGTCCGTCGGCGAGTTTGTGACTTTCCATCCCGATTTATATATCGTTATTACCATGTTGTTCGTAAAGTTTACAGTCAATCCGGCTGAACTACATACACACAATAATGGGTGATTCACAATAGTGAATGGATTTAAATCAAAACGAAAAAATCGATTCTCTAGAAAATTGATTCAGATAGATAACAATTTTATTATTGCATCAAATATTAAACCATGTAGGTATCTAAATATAATTTATTTCTCAAATTATCAATCTAATATATCAATTCAGAAATATCGTATTTTAATTCCGTGAATGTAAACATAATAAATTTAAAACAGTGTGAAGGTGAACACTGAAACTGTACTACAGAAGTCAAATATATATATATATATATATATATATATATATATATATATATATATATATATATATATAGAAAAATTTATAAATTTACTATATAATATTTTTATTCGTGTCTATTTATTTTTTTTTTTTTTTGCTTCACATGCCATTTAGACGCTTTGCAGCTTTCACCAAAGTTCTTCAAAGTTCTCGATTTTCTGCATCCTCAATACTCACTCCAATTCTCAAACTTTTTAAATAATTTTTTACTCGATCCATCCAACGTTGGTGTGGCCTTCCCACTGGTCGTGTCTATCTATTATATGTTTAATTACAAACGAATGCTTCTTACACCCACGTTAAATATGTAAATTATATTCGTTATGTTGCGTATAGATTTTGTTGTCTTACAACGTTTTCATTCTGATTTATGAGGTACAATAATTTTTTCTTAAAATTGTAAATATATATATATTTTAAATTTTCTTATTTTTTCTTAGAAATGATTTAACATTCTTTATTTATCATACGCTATTTGTAATAAAAAAAGAATCGGCTTTATATTTCGATTAAACATAGTACACTCAGAAGTCTAAAGAATCGTATACGATTTCTCATATATAAAAATATACGGGATAATATATTCTACAATTAGTTACAAGGTATTTTTCTCGGTCAAACTATTGAAATTAATTATTTGTTCATAGTTTCTCATCGGTTGTTTTTTATAGTTCAATATATTCAAGAATACGGTTTTATTTTTACTTTTTCTACGAAATAATAACGTGCATTTTTGATTTCTTATTAGATTAAATTTCTTTAATAGTCTGGTTTTTAAAAATCAAATACTTGACTATTAGTACCTATAAGTTTACATAAGTTTTTATGATTGTGGCCAAGATTGCGAAATATTAAGCTTGTCAGTGTATTACTTCGTGTTGGGTAAAACTTTATAAAAAATTAACTTCGATGAGGTTCAACATATAATTTTTTGTTGACCTTAAAATATTCGGAAAATTATCACATTTCAAAAAAGAAACAAGAAAAATATACTTTATTGTCATGAATAGAAATAGAAACCCTTCAAAGAATACCTGTCGTGTTGTGACCAAAAGTATTAAAAATATAGTTTTCCCCGTATAAACTTATAAATGATTGGCTTGACACCGACCGGTGAACAATCGGTTCCCACTAGAAAGATGCAATCAGTATGCGGTCAGGTCTAACGCACGTTCGTTAATAAGTCGCGGAGTTGTGTGGGGTTAATCAGTTGTGATCGCAAAATAATTTTTCACGTCCGCCGTACTTCCGTACGATCCGCGTATATCGTCGTTACGGGTATACCGTGGGTACATCACGATAACCGATCGTAGTCGATACGATACGGAAAGGTGAACAGATTAAACGCAAAAATATTGTGGTGACGAACACATGAGGTCAGTTATGGATTTAATTCCAACTTATGCTGAGACGTGAAAATGATAGACTCCACTGTCCGGTTCAAGGGATCGGATTCAGTGGTCCCGAGGTCGTATCGGGATGTGTATGCGAAACAGTATCTTCTCGCAACTCGACAGTTTTGTGGCTTTGAGAGTTTAGTAACTTAAACGTTGCTCGCGATTTCACATTCGAGCTGCCATGGTTATATTCGAAGATCGTTGAGCCGATTGGCCGCCGCCCTGACGTTGTGCGCGAATCGTTGGGCGATGTTTCGCGCTAGAGATACGTGCTAAATTTTGCAAACACTATGTTTCCCACACGTTGATTTCCGGCGTTGTTCTCGTTCCCGTTCCGCGGTCCACCACTAAGGTGCACCGGACGCCCCCAAATCGATTTACACGTACACCGAGTGAGACTCACGTGCAAAATGTTTCACGTACGGATGTGTACGAGAGTCGGAATGTGTTGAAAGCAAATAAACGTAAAAATAAAAACTTCTCTAGTGCTATTTTGCGTAATACATACATGTATATGTTCATCTAAAGTGAGAAAGAAAGAGAAAACTTTTCCTGGTGTATATGCAAACAGGTAAATCTAATTGAAAGTCTGCGGAAGAAAGTTCAACCAGAAAAAGTTCGATAGAAAAAAAATCGTTTTGTATTAATTTCGTAATGCATTGAAATCGATGCACGATTTGGTTTACACTGTAAGTGTAATTCTTCTATGGACTGTAAATTTAATCTAATGGACATTGTGTATGGATTTCGGTCGGTCTATCATTATTTAAACTGCCAGTCAGGGCAAAAAATTAGCGTGTTTGGCGATATGAACAAATAAAATATACCGCCATACATCCCACTAACTGTCAAAAATAAACGAGTCAATTTCCTTGACATTTTTTTACACTCCGTGCAACGCAGTGCCACTTTTCGTAAACATCGTTGATGAGTTTCTAGAGATAGTAATCGAGATCAATATCTATTGAGACGATTTTCAACTGCTAATACGGTAGCTCTCAAATGTCTCTAGTACACTATATATGTATACATGTATACCGCTAAATATCAAACGACATTTTTATTACAAAGAACATTGGAGATTATAATATTATAATGTAAACTGGGCTTTAAAAAAAAATGCACGGCTTTATTGTAATTAGAAAAATATATTAATTTTTACCGTAAAACGGGAAATATTTTGTAGAATATAATTAATTAACAAATTACATTTTTTTTTCTTTTTTATAAACGTGTTAATTATTAGTTTTTTTCCTTAGCTGTAATAACTTTATCGTTATTTTTTTATTTTATAAAACCATGGATCGCCATTTAGACATAAAAAGACTGTAATAGGAAACAGACGAACGAGACAAAAGTATTATGGCTATGTAAATCTTAATTAGTATATGATCTTGAGGGTTAAAAAATAAAAATAAAAATTGAAACCACTTATATTATAATATATTACCTATACTAGCAGACATTGCTAGAAACAAAAAATACATATTAAAAAAAGGTTTTTTTAAATGTATTTGGGTGTACACGCGTTGATCCTGTTGAAACTTTTAGTGCGAGGTCACACGAGCGTTTTATTAACGGACGTTACGACGGACGTCATGACGTTCGTTGTTGAAATTCATTACAATCATACGTAGCAGCCACACATACGACGTCCGTTGGATTTACCGTCCGTTCGACGTTGACGACGGACAAGACATGCTATAACGTCCGTTACGATTTGCTTATCAACGTTATAGATTATTATTAGATTTAATTGACCAAGACAGACGATCGTTGTTTTTACGTCCGTTTTTGTTATTTTAGTTCATGTTTTTCACTTGTAGGTAGAAGGTGATTTCATTTTAAATTAAATTTTTTACACTTAATTAATAAAATTTAAGTTAATATGGAAACTGAGCAGTTAATATCAGAAGTTGAAAAACGACCAGTTTTGTGGGACACGTCTGATATAGATTATAAAGACAGAAATAAAAAAAATGAAGCTTGGTTGCAAGTTACGTCTGCTTTATATGAAAAGTATCGCAGATCTCATATTCGTATCTTGACGTATGATTTTATGTTTAATTTTGGCAAAAAGTTCATCAAATGACATTAAAGACATAACGAAAATAATTAAAAAAACTTACATTATCAGCTCGTAATCTACTATAAAGAGTGTAAAAATCACCATGCAATAATCTTTCACTATTAATTGGGTGAACCCACCATTTTCTTTGCACTCGTTTTTTTTCGCGAATAATTTTCAAAGCAGTATACGCAAAAATCGCAACCTCCTCGTCATCCATTTTGATGTTGTTCCTAGCTAGTGTGACCGGAAAAGTAACGACCGTTAAAATAACGTCCGTTCAACGTCCGTTAATAAAACGCTCGTGTGACCTCGCACTTAAGGTTTTCGTTAACGTCGACAGTATGTATTTATATATTATTCTATACATATTATTGTTAATACCGATTATAATTTACTGAAATATTCATTTAATGTGATTCATTTAATATTCATTTAATGTTTAATATCACCCCAACTCTTCGCAGTGATATGATAAATCTTTTATAGTATGCGTCTATTTACAATTTGTATTAGTCCCTCCACCCTAACTCGTCAACGTTGCATTATTATATGCATAGGCTTTAACTGTAAAAGGGATAAAATCAGACGTTTTCAAAATTGTTATACACAGTATAAATTCCGCGAAAGCTGTACCAACGTGCACCGATAATAATATCCTATCCGATCTAGTCGTACAACGCAATAACGTTATTGTAATAACGGATTCAAATGTACACTAATCGGTCATTACGATACCATGTGTCGCGGGTTTTGTGTGTATACCGTTTAAATAATATTAAAACGAGAAATTATTGTGAACGATCGGTAAATTATGTATGTAAAATAAAACAGTCGTGTTTAAACGTCATATTCAAATGTAGTCAAAAGTCATTGCTCATTAACTCGCTGCCGGATTATGTCGTGTTTCAAATGAAAATCTTGTAAAATAATACAATCTCGACATCGTGTCTATTTCGTCCCTTTAACTTTGCTTTAGAACGCTTTTAAATATTATCACAGCCAAAACTCAAGATAATGAAATAAAAATCTCTCGAGACTCAAACCCGCGCATTATACGTCAAAAGTGGCCCGAGGACTCGTAAAGAAAAAACTTTTAATATTCGTTCATAAAATTATTATTTTTCTCTCCTGAAATGTTCCAGACCACGCTAAGCCAGTGAAATGAAGGGCACTCGAGTGGCCGTTTATAATTCAAATGTGGCCTGGCATTTACCCTTTTTTCCTCTTTTTGCCTTTATAGTGATACGTAATGGCTTGGTGGTAGTGGTGGACTGGCAAAACATAACGGAGAAAATTCTTGGGTTTGGAACGAGTTCTGTACCAGACATTTATGACCGTCCTTCTCCGACCCCTTCGAAAATTTCGGCGCTCATGCACAAGTGTGTGCGTGTGCGTGTGTATAGGTGTGTGTGTGTGTGTGTGTGTGTGTGTGTGTGTGTGTGTGTGTGTGAGTGAGCTCAGGGATATCACGTGGATCGAGACAATATCCACTGATTTGACTGTTGTCCATAAACCCTAAAGCAAACCTTTGGTCAGCAAAGTTTATCAACTCGTTTTCGGTAGTCATCCTGAAGATTTTCCCCGGAGGCGCTATTTGTCGATTGAACGAACGTGTGAGTTAGCATATTTTTTAAGTCTATCTAAAAACTCAATCAAGTAACAGGTTTTGTTTCGTTGGACGTGTTACCGTATGTACGATTTTTGCCAAGTCTGCGCAATTAATTCGAACCAATCGTACATTGTATTGCAATCTTATAATGTATATACGTGTGCGCGTTTGTGTAAAATTCATTCAACGGACACTCAGGCTTGCGGTTTACAATTTAATACTTAACGCATCGATCGATCAATCCAAACGACTTCGCTGAGAAAACAGTTCTTGTTAATTGTACACGTGTCGATGTGATGTTAATTGTACACGTGTCGATGTGACACTCCGTCCTCTAACAATGACAATAATATTATTATTTTTATCATCATTATGACTAACGTTCATCATAGTAATTATTTTTTGGAGAAACAATGAAGTATTACTTTTACAGTTAATATTTGTAATTCCAGGAGAAAAGTTTGAAAGTCTTATAAAACTTGTATAGCCGGTTTTTCGCAAAACATAAAATATTATTTGATACTGATATTGCCATCGGATGCATTATAAGATATCATACAGACGTCGCTTATGAGACTTTTTCACGGCTATAGTTCAATCTTTTGTTGGATTTGAAATTGCCTGAAACTCATTCATAAGCATTAGGAAAATAAAATCGATGTTATGCCTAAAATTTAATTAAAAACAAGAGAAGAAAATTAGACATTTTTAGGTCTATTTTGAAATAAATAAGTTTTGAAAAAGTACATACGAGTATTTGTATCATTAGTGGTTCCAATTTATATCTAGTCGTAATCGTTATGTAGTGTGAGGTATAAATACACTGCCAATTACCTTGCTCAATTATCATCAAGAGCAATATATTTCTGGAATAGTTAAAAACAATAAATAGTATAAATTGCATATTTATGTAACATTTTAATATAATTTGTATTAATTAAAGTTTTTTATAAAAGATATATGCAACTTAATGTGTGTTCATTTTTTTAATATATAATATTATTTTTATTAAAAAAGCAATATTGTCAAGTATAAAAAATTGAGTTCTATAAATTTTTCATAAATAAAAATTTCGTTGTTTTATCGATTTGTATCATAATTTAATTCCCAGGTAAATTCGTTGATAGGTATAGCATGTTAACGTATTCGAATTTTATTCTGCGATTATGCTGTCCAGCGAGCAAAACTGCCATAGGCGGATGCCTCCTCGGGGCGCAAACATATTTTGGATATATGTGTTTAGATGATGGCTAAACTCGGATGT
This sequence comes from Sipha maydis, assembly GCA_034509805.1. Taxonomy (NCBI): domain Eukaryota; kingdom Metazoa; phylum Arthropoda; class Insecta; order Hemiptera; family Aphididae; genus Sipha; species Sipha maydis. Next base: position 1,527 of record JASXSY010002389.1, on the reverse strand, counting down.
CCTGTAGGACACAACTTTAGTTTATTTAAATAATAAGTTCTAATGGAATTCTCGAGGTGCCACTGATCACTGCGCTGTTTTGGTGAAAATAAGTATAATTTCTATTATAGAGGCGAATAAAAAAAATGTAAAACTAACCTGGCCGTTTTGAAGTATAACTACTTACCACTAGGAATGGCAATTTGTTGTGAACATCGATGTATCGATGTATCAATTTATTTATTACGAAACATTAATGGTGACAATATAGAATATTTAAAAAAAAACATTGAAGTCAAGAACTCAATGCATTTAGAAAAACATTGATATTTTTTAAAAAAAACAAACTGTTAACTTAAATATATTACAATTAATAAATTATTAAGCAGCTTAATTACAATAATTAAGAAATTAAAATAACAAAATATGGTACTGTATACTGAACTATTGACTGTCTAAAATTGTAAACGTCTATTATGCGCACACTGCACACTGTACGGATCAAGTGTTAATACTTAAGATTTATGAGACAATACATTTATAAATGTAAAATTTTTAAATAATATAGAAATATACATTAGTCTACATCAAACGTGAACCTATATAATAATTGCATAGCAGTCAGTGGAAAATACTGGGTATTGAGCCTCGAAACATTTTAGTGTGTTATAGAACAGATCGACCGCAAACTTTTTCAATCCAAGACAGACCGCACATGTTTTAAACTTGATATTCAAAATCTCTTGGTTGATCATCATGATTTAATGTTTTCGAAAAAATCGTTATGTGGAAAAAATTTCTTGTTTACTATCGATCGTCAATCGATTTCGTACAAAATTCAAACAAAATTACATGAACGGATCACGATGTTGACGAACCGATGAACCGAATGCGCGCACGATGTACGTCGTGAGACGACGTATTATTAACATATAAATAAATATATAAATAAATCAAAGCATTGTCGAAGTATTATTTATATTTGTAAAGTATGACCAGTTTGAATTAAATATTCATCATTATTTAATTATTATTATTTTTATAATTGTGATAATTGCGGTCGCCGGGGTGAGAACTCATTGTTGGTCGTTGACGGATGATGATGTTGAATCGTTATGGTGTACAAACTTTTTATCTGACTTACTTGTACACGTTAACTTATCTTTACCTAACCGCTAACCGTGGAATCGCCGTAAGTTGATTGTCCGGTGAACGAGAACGCCACTCTGCAATCATTTCGGAATTGCTTCGACTCGATTTCAACGAAACGTATACCGTCCATTGCCGACGTTGGATATTCGTGTAATGCAATTGCCGGTACATTATAATATAATATCATAAACATTGTAGCCAGAGTTTGAGTGAATTATTCCAAAAACCGTTGGTGGCGATTTGCACCATCTAAAATATACGGCATAATGTGATATTTGATCGAGCACGCGAGGATCGGTCTGGGACGGCTTCAAAAGCCTTACCTGGTACTAAAATTTTCATACGGTCACGATCGACCAAACCCTACGGAACAATTTTTCATTTTCAGTGGTTTTT
>JASXSY010002388.1:0-30592 GCA_034509805.1 Sipha maydis | reverse complement strand
CTTTAGTACGCCATTTGTATGAATTTGTATGGCCATTTTCCCAATTTGTATGACCTTGGTTTTTAAGTTATAAATAAAATAAAGGGGTGGGCTGGGGTGACGTCACGCCAGCCCACCCCTAAACGGAATATGGATTTGCGCACCGTCATTCTTTTGTACGCCATTTGTATGAATTTGTATGACAACTTTCAACCCTCAATTTTGAAATCTACCCTTGGGTGGGGTGGGGTGACGTCACGCCAGCCCACCCCTTAACGGAATATGGATTTTCTCACCGTCATTCTTTTGTACGCCATTTGTATGAATTTGTATGACAACTTTCAACCCTCAATTTTGAAATCTACCCTTGGGTGGGCTGGGGTGACGTCACGCCAGCCCACCCCTTAACGGAATATGGATTTTCTCACCGTCATTCTTTTGTACGCCATTTGTATGAATTTGTATGACAACTTTCAACCCTCAATTTTGAAATCTACCCTTGGGTGGGCTGGGGTGACGTCACGCCAGCCCACCCCTTAACGGAATATGGATTTGCTCACCGTCATTCTTTTGTACGCTATTTGTATGAATTTGTATGACAACTTTCAACCCTCAATTTTGAAATCTACCCTTGGGTGGGGTGGGGTGACGTCACGCCAGCCCACCCCTAAACGGAATATGGATTTGCGCACCGTCATTCTTTTGTACGCCATTTGTATGAATTTGTATGACAACTTTCAACCCTCAATTTTGAAATCTACCCTTGGGTGGGGTGGGGTGACGTCACGCCAGCCCACCCCTTAACGGAATATGGATTTTCTCACCGTCATTCTTTTGTACGCCATTTGTATGAATTTGTATGACAACTTTCAACCCTCAATTTTGAAATCTACCCTTGGGTGGGCTGGGGTGACGTCACGCCAGCCCACCCCTTAACGGAATATGGATTTTCTCACCGTCATTCTTTTGTACGCCATTTGTATGAATTTGTATGACAACTTTCAACCCTCAATTTTGAAATCTACCCTTGGGTGGGCTGGGGTGACGTCACGCCAGCCCACCCCTTAACGGAATATGGATTTGCTCACCGTCATTCTTTTGTACGCTATTTGTATGAATTTGTATGACAACTTTCAACCCTCAATTTTGAAATCTACCCTTGGGTGGGGTGGGGTGACGTCACGCCAGCCCACCCCTTAACGGAATATGGATTTTCTCACCGTCATTCTTTTGTACGCCATTTGTATGAATTTGTATGACAACTTTCAACCCTCAATTTTGAAATCTACCCTTGGGTGGGCTGGGGTGACGTCACGCCAGCCCACCCCTTAACGGAATATGGATTTTCTCACCGTCATTCTTTTGTACGCCATTTGTATGAATTTGTATGACAACTTTCAACCCTCAATTTTGAAATCTACTCTTGGGTGGGCTGGGGTGACGTCACGCCAGCCCACCCCTTAACGGAATATGGATTTGCTCACCGTCATTCTTTTGTACGCTATTTGTATGAATTTGTATGACAACTTTCAACCTTTAATTTTTAAATCTACCTTTAGCGGGTCGTAGTTTGACGTCATGCCTGCCCATTCTTTAACGGAATTCGGAATTGCTCACCAAGAATTACCTTACGAAGTTTTCAACTTTTCACCGCCATTCGTATGCATGATATTATATTTCAGGTTTCAACTATTAAATGTTGGGTCTCATGCATTTTTTTTATGTCGTTTTAATCCTGATTTTGAAATGTATGTTATTGTATGTGATGAATTGAATCCATCCAAATAATCTCAGTGCTACAAATTAATAATTTCCAAAGGTTAAGTTTTCACAAAGGTCTAAACACTAAACTTCTATGATTTTCTCATTGTTGCTTACAACTAATGGTTCTTAGTAACTTTACTAATAGTATCTAATAAAGTATTTAGACATACTTACATGACGATTACATATAATTAAATATACGATACATGCTATAAGTTATAATTGATAACGTATCTATTTGTTATGTGAATAAAATTAATATATTTATATATCTGACTTACACTTGTATATTACTTGTATACATTTATATTTTCTCGTATTTATTTTCTTACTAATAAGTACGTTATAATAAAAAATTAAAATTAATAATAAAAATTAAAGATAAAAAGGTTATTACACATACAATTTTAATAAAATAAAAGTACATCTTTTTCATTATATGGTATAAACGATAAGCTCACAGGCTACTTCAGTTTCTTCATTGACTCTTGATAATTTAGACTTGAGATCGTCATAAATTTCCCATATTATCAATTATTTTTGACGGCGCCACTGCTGGTTTTCGTCCAACCATTTTGTCCAAATCCAGGATCAATTAAAATAAATTAAAATGCGAATTTCAATTGTAATTTCAATTGAATTGAAATTGAAATTGTAAATTCAAACAATTTAATGCAGTATTTTGTATAAAACTCATAAACTTTATATTACAATATGTTAATAAAATTACCTATTGGCTGTATCGATTAACAACCGTGATAATAAGAGAAAATGGTAAACCACAAAAAGTTAAAATTAAACTATTATTTGACGATAAAATAATGTACAAATTGTACAGACTATAAATAACCTTCAATAATAATAACAATAGTTAAAATAAACAATTAAACTAGAATTATTTTCTGTTAGACCGTATTTTTCATACAGATAACAATGTGTTATTAATCAGTCGTGTACCACTAATGACTAAAAATAGAACGATCCAAAATGCACCGTTAAATACATTTATTTTAAATAATAAAGCAATAAAATATTACAATATAATTATTTTTTATTTATATTTTTAAAAATAAAATATAAATTAAATAACAATCTTTGTACAGATATAAAATAATCAGAATTTATTTACGTAAGTACGCGATACTTATATATCGATGATTATGACATATATATTAGTCGCTGCTTATTGGACTCACTTTGGGACCCGACAATTTGAGTCGATTAACCGAATGAGTCAATAAGGTGAATGACACAAAAAACTTTTAAAAATACTTAAATTTAAAAACTTAAAAAACTTAAAAGTATCTACATATTGAGATTCAAGGTATGTATAAAAATAAAAATCTAGCCATACGAAATTAAAAATAAAATAGAATTAATAAAATAAATTAATTTTTTGATAAAAATCCATCTAATGTTGATTGGATTTTCCCTTCATCGGCCAACTTCATAATCATATCTTCATAAGATTTATGTTTCTCGAATACGTCAAAATCGCCTCTTTGCTGAATCGTCTACGTAAAATTTGAAGTGCTTCTAGCATTTGTTTAGTTGATGGTGGTTTTTCATCAGGTTCCTTTTCGTCGTTATCACAAGCCACATTCTCTTTAAGCCGTTTTGACTGTATTTCATCACATATATCTTCCTCGGTAACGAGTTCGGTAGTTAGGACTACTTCGTCAATATTTATCCATTCATTATAAAGTTCAGTTGATAGGTCAGATGATAAAATGTAAATATTTTCTTTATTTATCTAATTTTCAAGTGACCCCATTAACCGATGTGTGAGTCGAATAGACGAAATTTTTGCTGTGTGTTAGTATAAGTGCGAATCGGGACCAGCCGTTTTGAGTCTACTAGGCTAATGAGTCAATTAACCGTGAGTCCAATAAGCGGCGACCACTGTATTATTTATTGACGTATTTCCGTGAAATTTGAGTGTTACTTGGAATAATAATTAGTTATCATGTATTTACATAGACATAAAAAAAAATACACACACACAACATTGTAAAATCATCGTCACGCTTAGATTTTAATATTTATTTTAAATTGTCTATTCTACCCAGGGCTGTCCAGAAAAGTAGGCAACGGGACCATTTAACTCCAGGTTCTAGTCCAAAAAAATTTAAAGGTTAGAAAATCTTACCTTAAAGTTCAGATTAATAAGAAATACCTACGTTTATTATTGTGATACTTGAGGGGTGTAATGAGCAGGCCCTAATTACGTAATCCTTACGTAATCATAACACATCACACCACCGGACGTCAGCATCACACCATACGGCGTGGACCAATCATAGGCAACCGATATCATCACGCCATTTCCGAACTTTGGGATATGACGCAAGTGAGCTGCTATATAAGGCACCTGCTCACTGGACTCGGGGTTGACTCTTATTACACTTATTATGTAAAATTTACTTTAAATCTATTTACAACTTAACAGTGTGTTTGTCTAGTTTAATAAAGCAAGTCAGTTAAACTTGTTATACATTTAATCTTCAAAGTGTTGTCTTCTTCTTCACCTTCACTACCCGTCGTAATCCCCTTTGGGTGCACGACAGGGGCCTAAAATTAAAGGTGTCATACAAATTCATACAAAAGAATGACGGTGAGCAATTCCGAATTCCGTTAAAGAATGGGCAGGCATGACGTCAAACTACGACCCGCTAAAGGTAGATTTAAAAATTAAAGGTTGAAAGTTGTCATACAAATTCATACAAATAGCGTACAAAAGAATGACGGTGAGCAAATCCATATTCCGTTAAGGGGTGGGCTGGCGTGACGTCACCCCAGCCCACCCAAGGGTAGATTTCAAAATTGAGGGTTGAAAGTTGTCATACAAATTCATACAAATGGCGTACAAAAGAATGACGGTGAGAAAATCCATATTCCGTTAAGGGGTGGGCTGGCGTGACGTCACCCCAGCCCACCCAAGGGTAGATTTCAAAATTGAGGGTTGAAAGTTGTCATACAAATTCATACAAATGGCGTACAAAAGAATGACGGTGAGAAAATCCATATTCCGTTAAGGGGTGGGCTGGCGTGACGTCACCCCACCCCACCCAAGGGTAGATTTCAAAATTGAGGGTTGAAAGTTGTCATACAAATTCATACAAATGGCGTACAAAAGAATGACGGTGCGCAAATCCATATTCCGTTTAGGGGTGGGCTGGCGTGACGTCACCCCAGCCCACCCCTTTATTTTATTTATAACTTAAAAACCAAGGTCATACAAATTGGGAAAATGGCCATACAAATTCATACAAATGGCGTACTAAAGGTTGCATATGAAAAACCATCAATATTATATATGGGGTGGGCTGGTGAGACGTACGTCTCGGGCGTCCCGATTGATAATCGAACGTACGATGTTACAGTGGCAAGGGGGTGTAACGGGTGAGATCGCGGTATCCATTAGACACGACCGTGTCAACTCTCCCCCCCCCCCCAAGCTGGTACACACCTTTGCTAGGAGACGTGTACGGTGCCGGGGAGTCCCCGAGCACCACACTTGCGATGGGAAGGGGGTGATAACCACCCAGCTTCCAGCTTGTTGGGGACTATTCCCGGTACAGGGCCTCGATGTCGGCGAGGATGTCGTCATCCCCCACTTCCATCGGTTCGTGCGGCACGGCCGACGGAGGGGGACACGGCGGACCACCATCGCCGGCAATCGCGGTGTCCTTCCCGGGAACAGTGGCGGACGGGTTTTTGGACGCGGGCTTGGTGGAGGCGGCGGGTGCAAGTTGTCGCTGAGCGTTGGTCGGCCTGTTGGCCGGTCGCCGGGCGCTGGTCGGCCGGTTGACCGGTCGTGGAGTGTCGATCGGCCGGCTTGCCGGTCTCTGGGCACTCGTCGGCCGGTTGGCCGGTCGCTGGGCGCTCGTCGGCCGGTTGGCCGGCTTGGCCGACGGTTTTGCCGCCGCCTTCCGCTTCACACGCGTTGGATGGCGTTCTGGACCCGCTGTCGGCCGTGAGTCCCTTGGGTTCGGGGGATTCGCCGGGGCCGCTCGCGCATGCTCGCGCCATCCACGCTCGTACGCCGCCCACAGCCGAGGATCGGTCCGCAGCTCCGCCGTGTCCACGTCGCCGATCTGTTGGGCCGACAGCCCCGGTTGCTGGTCCGGCGGGAACACTGCCCCCAAGGCCACCAGCGACGCCCGCGTCTGCTGCAGACTGTCGGCTCGGGAGGTGATCTGCCACACCAAATCCTCCAGGGTCTGCCGCATTAGTCCCCTGCTCGGACGCCACCTGGAGTCCCGGCTTGACTCTTCAGCATTGGCCATCTAAAAAAAAAATAAACAATACGGATAATTTATATTAGTCGCTAAGTGGTACCACACCACACATGATACAGTATATACTGTAACACGCGATCACTTATCCGTATTGGCCGATTGCGTGACGAATGTTTCCTTCGTGTGCGCGGGTTTCAGACTGGAGACGTGTACTTTGCGCGGCGGGTTTTGGTCCGTCCATAAAATTCCTTTCCCCAGTCTTTCTCCAAGTGTGACGGGACCCGTCCACTTTGCGGCGAACCCCGCGTGGAAACCCTGATCGGCTTTGGAGAGAGGATGTGCTCTAACGTAAACCCGGTCCCCGACGGCGAACGCTCGCCGGTTACCCACTGATTTATCCGCGACCGCATTGTTGTCCGATAGTACCGGTACCCGCGGTGTATTTTCGGACTTAGTGGTTAACACCCAATCTCCCGGACTTATAGTTTCGTGTCCGAACACCGAAACTGACGGTGAAACGCCGGTCCTGTCGTTCTTCCGGTTGCGTAATGTAAATAGAACCGAAGAAAGTTTCTGGTCCCATGAACGATAATTATCGTTCACCAGAAGTGCCCGTAGGCCCTTTTTCAGTTCTTGATTACGCTTTTCTACCGGATTGGCCCTCGGGTGGTATACTGGAGTAGTCCACCCCTCCACCCCCCATCGGTCGAGTGCGCTTGTCCACCCGTCCGAGGTAAACTGAGGGCCATTGTCGCTTAGTAGCACTCGTGGGTAAGGTCGTAGTGCTACAGGCGTAGGATTATCAAGTTGAACGTCATGTTCAATTAATTTTGTCCTGCCTATACTTCCACTAAAAACATTAGCATACTTGGTCAGTATTGTTTTTATTTTCTGTACATAATCGGGGTCTCCCGTAAACTGTACTTCAGAAAAATCGGGAAGTTGGGTTGGGGGAATATTTCCTCTTTTTCCAGCACACGGAAGCGCGTTGTCTGGAGCCCATATAAATCGTGTAATTCGTATAATCCAACGACACTTGATTTTGGACTAGAAAGTCATGGCCTAATAAAACATCACTGAACGAAACATCCAGTACGGCCGCGCAAAAACTGATTTCTAAATTTGAAAGTTTAGAAACAAACGAAGCTACACCGCTCGTATTTGCCGTGCGACCGTCCACTAACCTCACCACAGAGGTGTCGTTTGAACAGTATGCGCCATATTTACCGATACTTACCGATAAGGCCTGACGATGAAGGTCAGATTTTTTTTTTTCATTGTTATATTTATTCTGCTATGTTTAGACCAATCTCGCACAATCGTGAAGGTTACGTTTTATCGTTTTATATTTTAATTTAAAGATAATTCGGATAAAACCCAGCCATGTTCTATGTATTATTAGTATTAGGTTTTTAGCAGTTCAATACAGTGCCGTGCCTAGCATAATCAGCGCCCGGCGCGAAGAATTATTTCTAGCGCCCCCACCCCCTCTACGTAATATTTTTATTTGAGGCTTTGATGAATAATTGTTTCCTGATGAAAAATATGCACTATGACGTGAACACAGTACGTCTGAAAACTAGATATCATGGGTTCAAAATAAAATCGTACAATTCCTTCCAGTCGTTGTTATATGTCGCAGTCTATGTTATGATATTAAGTCTATATTTATGTTATTGAATTAATTTTATCAAGTAACAATAATAATAATATAGTTGTTATCGACGACGGCGATCAGCGACGTCGTCATTTCGAGGAAAAATGAATAAAAACACTATATTTGTAACCGGTAGGCAATCAATGCAATGCTAATTATGTCGAGATAGTGGTGTTCGACGAGAGAAAAAAAATGAATTAATAGAGTATTTTAGTAATATTACTTAGATTATAAAAATGTATTTGGCGCCCCGGTGGTCAATGGCGCCCGGTGCACGCGCACCTCTTGCACCCCCCTAGGCACGGCCCTGGTTCAATATATCCTTAGTATTCGAGCAAAAGAAAAAAATTCATGTATCATCCCCTTGAAAAAATCCTGACTACGCCACTGGTTCAAACTAGAGGAGGGTAGAATACATCGATTTTTTAAAAACATCGATGTTTTTGTCCGATACATCGATACTCAACATCAAATTTTAGATATTAGAGATAGAAATTATCGTTCAATTAATTGAACTAGTTCATAGGAATGAAATAACATTTTTCTTTACCATACACATTACATTTGTGACTTGGTACAGACACTATAGACATTAGACATACCTACATTTAAACTCTAAATTAAGGCCTTTATGAGGTATATACTATATGATAAATATGACGCATAAGATTTACCCAAAACCGTTTTTATTATAATAATTCTTCAGTATTAGGTATTAAACAATAAATATGACTGTTTAAACTTTCAATTAGTAATACCTGGAACATACGAGTAGGACACTTAGACTATAGAATATCAAAATATTCCTATGAACGTGCCCACATGTATTCCAAATTCCAATTATTGACTATTGTATTAAAATACTAAGAATAAGAATACAGATAATGCCGGTGTTTTTTTCTGTATTTATTAATGGTAAATAACAATTAACAATTAATAGAATTTATTAAGTAAGTAGGGTAAAATTAAAAACAATATTACCTATATAAATAAGTACATCAATATTAATTATTAATTTTCATTAGGGATTGGAATTTCAACTCATTCTGCTTAACTGAATCTTTCAACTTAGCTCAGTGTAATGAGTTGAATCAGAGAGTGGACTCCCAACTCTCTTTAACTCTTTGTTTGAATCAGATTATTATTAATCAAATCAATTCTACAGTCCCGAGTTTTGACTCAACTTACTAGTCCATAGTTTCATTAAATCGAGAACGGCTTATCGCATAATATGAAACTAATTATGTCTTTAAGCGTACAAATTTACGAATTTTTGCTCCGAATTCATTAATTTGACATTGTAAATGACATTATTGTAGGATTTCTTGAGCTATTTATATTTTATTAGTCATTAGTCTACATACAACTTGAATAATAAATAATATAACAACAATGAACAAATCCAATGCTAATTCCTTGGAAAATATATAATCGAATACAATACAATTAATTGGCATTGCTTTTTTTTCGTTGATGGACACCACCCATGATTCATGAGCTAAAGGTTTAGAGATCTATAATATTAAATATAGTATAATAAACAATATACCTACGTGGTAATGTGATATGTATTTAAAAAATTAAAATTATTGACATCGATTCCTGATAACAAAGAAATGACAATCTTAAACGTATCAATTATTATTGTCTATATTGTCATTTTTAAATTTTTAGTGTCAGCGATGTTGTGTAAGGCCTGAAATGTTTATTATTTATAGATACAATTATAATAAATAATAAATAAATTCAATTAGAAGTTATAAAAAAAAAAAAATAAAATAAATAAATTCAATAAATAGATTTTTATATATTTTTTAAAGTCAATAAATCTATGACTTAAGGTATAAATAGTACCTACCACACTTTAAATTAAATAGATAATGTAGGTACCTAGAACATCATGGAAATATTATTATAATTTTTTGCAAAACGTTATATGTCCAAAATGCAATGTTCCTATCTATTAAATATAAACCTATTAGATATTATTAAAACATTAAAATATATTATTTAAACATATTTGATGTTATTGAAACATTCAGTTTTTATTGAAATTTTACTTTAGAACTTAATATGTACTACACAAAATTGAAAATATCATACTGCGGTCGATCATAGTTTATGTAAATTTGTGTTTAGTAATCATTAAAAGAAAAAAAGAACCGAATGGGCCTCGCTCTGCTGTACACTTGGGGGTGAAGTGTGACTCTTCATAGGATAGGTCATTATAATGGATTTGTTAAATTTGAATTCAATGATAGGTATCATTGTATACGAATAACGATTCTGTACGGAGATGATATGTTTGTCTAGAATATAATACAATGTTATTTATAAATATTGTATAAGTATATTTTATTTTTAAACGAAAAATTTAGAAAAATCGAAAATTTAAATTGTCTATAAATAAGTCAAAATACTTTGAAAACTTAACCATGTATAGAAAACGTCAATATAAAGATTTGGTGAAAATTTCAAGTTGTTGCGATTTTTGGTTTTTGAGTTAGAGCATTTAAAAAAAATGTAATTTGTAAAAACGTGATTTTGCGTAAAATTTCCCGTTTTTTCGTAATTTTTTTTATCGTTTTTTGTGATTTGTTTAAAAAGTATTGAAAAGTTGGATTTTAGTCTAGCCAAAGTACCATCTACATTATTTTTCCTTTCAGAAAAGTTGCTACATAAGCAAATCGAAGCATTTTTACTGCCAAATAAGGTGTCGTCAGACACAAAAATAAAAAATAAATAAATAAAAAAAAAACACACATCATTGTAAAACCAATAGATTCCATTACTCCGTTCAGAATCTAATAAGAATTTTTATTAAGCTCATTCTTTGAACTTGGTTGTTCAACATGCATTAAAGGAAATACAAGAAGTCTGACAATTAGAAAGAAACATTCTGTATACAGAGGTAGTCATTTTAGATGCCCGTTTCAAAAAATATGGTTTTTTCAATCAACACGCGTTTGCAGAGGGAAAAAAAATTATAATTAATAAGGTCGGCAACATAAACATTGAAAACCAAAATCAAACCATAGGACCAACATCAAATAATCATTCAATTTGGAACGATTTGGACCATGAAGTGCACAGCCTTGTTCAAAGTAGAAATCCAAGATCAGCGGCTATCGTCGAAGGAGATAAGTATATGTTGGAACCATTAATTCCACGAACAGAGGATATTTTGTTATGGTGGAGAGACAATAAAAATGTTTATCCAAGACTTTTTTAAATTATGAAAAAAAGATTGTCTATACTGGCGACATCAGTTCCATGTGAACGAATTTTTTCTAAATCCGCCAAACGATAACTGAGAAGAGTAATAAATGAGATACCTGAATATATATTGGACAATTTTGAAAAAAATGATATTTTTAAATTATAATTTGTTATAACTTTATGCAATTATTTTAATTTGTAAACATAATTTTTATTTACATTATATTATTATTTTAATTATAACATATACCTACTCTTTCAATAATTTTAATATTTTTATAGTTATTAATTTTGTTTCATATTTTATTTATAAAAAATGTATATTGGTTAATGATTTTACATTTTCTTATTTTAACTGTAGATTCTGGGTAGTATATTACTTTATAATTTTGGGAAATAAATATTATTTACTACGAACTATGTGTAAAATGTTATTTAAATCGTACAGATAAAAATCATAAAAGACGGATTACTTGAACAATGAATATAGTAGTACACACAACACAATACTTATTAGTTATTAAACATTTTATTGGATGTTCTTGTGTAGATTTCAATTTAAAATAAAAGTTATTTAGAATATGCATTTGCTAACTGCTTGTCATATCCATTATTAAATATTAAAAATAAATTAAAAAGTCATCCATGATAATAAAAGTTTACGGTAACCAATTATAAAGAGAACTATTGTTATTTGTTAATTGTTTGTCGGTATTACATTAATTGGCGTTTGGACTCGCAATCTGTATTAAAGCTTTTTTAAAGCTTAAGTCCTCTGCCCAAACTATAATTAAAAGAATCAAAGCAAATTTAAATACTCTACGCTATACAATAATAAAAAATTATAGTTAAAAAAATATATAAGTTTCAGCAATAAATATGAAATATTTAATAATAATAATAATAAAAAAAAATAATAGTCATTGTAATTTATTCATCTTCAGTCAAACTAAAATAAAAAAGGTTTAATTTAGTATTTTTCTGATTATTTAATTATTTATTTTTAATTCTTAATCTTTGAATCGAGTTGTCCTCGATTTTCTAACTATATTTAAATAATATTCAAAGTTTTCGGTATCTGATTAAAAGATATCACCCGAATCATGCACCCTATTGCTGGGACTAGACATTTTCGCGAGCTCACTGACCTCGTTTTGAGACTTGTTTTCGATTAACCATGTAATTACCTACGTTTTAATCTTTGAATCGAATTGTCCTTGATTTTCTAACTATATTTAAATAATATTCAAAGTTGTTGGTTTCGCATTAAAAAATCCTACATTTGGGGCTACAATATGCAACTCAACATACAATTTGATGTTCGGCAATAATTTAACGATTTTAGAAACCACTGGGCTTCCTTATCAAATATTGCTAGCGGAACATACGTGTAGGCAGTACTATATTATTTATTTATATTATAATTCGTGATTCTTTATTTCTAAAATGGTTTCTAAAACATATTAACAGAAATTACGAAAAAGGAGAAATTATTTAGAAAAAATGCAATACAAACACAATAATAAAATAAATTAATAAAAAAATAAAAAATTACATATTACATGCCAGTACATAAAAATATGTTATAAAAAACTACTGATATCCCAACAAAAACACTTCGTCGAACTCCGTGTAAAAAATTGCTAAATAAAAAAAACTAGTAATTTATAAGACTTAAACATTATAAAGATGTGATATCATGAATAAATGCTAAGTAAATTTCATTTTAAATTAATTGATCTATCTCAATCATTTATTTACTTTGCTAGAATTTATTTATTTCGACAAATAAACATGTCTGTTTATAACTGGACTCTTTAACAAATTTCCATGACAAATATTACTAAATTTGTTTTTTAAAAAAGTCTTAATCATTAATTTATAAAGAAAAGAAATTCTAGCAAAGTAAATAAATGATTGAGATAGATCAATTAATTTAAAATGAAATTTGCTTAGCATTTATTCATGATATCACATCTTTATAATGTTTAAGTCTTATAAATTACTATTTTTTTTACTTAGCAATTTTTTACACGGAGTTCGACGAAGTGTTTTTGTTGGGATATTAGTGTAATATTTTTCAAGTTAATATATAATTATCTTTATATTTTCTCATGATTTTTTAATGATATCTAATAGTACATACAATATAATATATGATATTATACATCAGATATTGCTGTAATGTTACAAACAAAGGCAAAAAAAAAAAAAAATAATTATACATGAGATATTTTTTTTAATAATTTCTTAGTATTTTAATAAATGGTGAATATATAATACATTTCCGTTAGAGTCCATACTACAATACAGTTTAATATAATTTAGTATAAGTTATTAAAAAATAAAATAATTTCTTTTAAGTATTAACTATAGGTAATATTTGAACAAAGTGATCAACTGTTGTCCACATTAAAAACGATCTGGGTGTTAACGTAAATCTTTATACATATAATGGAACTTACCATAAGTACCACGACACTGGTTCATCTGCAGTATAAACTGCTTAACGTATTTTCTTTTTTATTTATATAATATCTATGTAGCATGGCTAGCTGAACTACTTTAGTTGGTGACATTTTGGTAAATGGTAAGATATTTTTATATTTAAATTTTATATATATTTAACCGACCTTAACCTGAAATACACTCAAGTTATAGGGCACACTTTGGATTCATCTGAAACCATGCAATTCACGTTCTATAAAAATAATAGTGGTGTATTCAACAACTGAAATAAAGAACCAAGGCGAGAAAAGCCAATTTAATATTGGTATTTTGTAACAAAGAAAAATTGTATTAAAATAGGTGAACACAAATTTCAAGTACATCATGGGTTATACTGAATTATTGGAATTTACCGAAATTGTGTAAGCTGAGCTTTCCGTAAGAAAATGAAAAACATTTTAGATAACACAAGTTGTATGTTTATTATAACGTATTGCTATAAATATTGAACATTATCTTAATGGAAAATATAAATTTACCTATCGCACAAATAATTAACGATAGATATTTTTTTTTCTGATAATGTATTTAAGTGTCCAGGTAAGATTAAATGTCTGTTATTTGAACAGATTCAAAACAACTGACATTGTGTCCAACATACAAATGCAGTAAATCATTCCATTGAACATGCAAATGAATTAATGATTGCATGTCACAAGTGACAATTTAATGAAATAGAGATATTACTTAAAACGTCCAAAATGTAAATTAATTTTTATCTGATAAAAGAATCAGACATATTATGAATACATAATATACTTAGTATACAAGAAATTCATATACCGTGGATCACTAATATTTAATAAGATTACTTTAATACTACGAATAATTTTTATTGATTATATATATATACATATATAATGAAAAGATTATTACAATTTGGTTTTTAGACAGTCTTATACAACACATTGATTTACTTTGTCATAAGATTAATATATTTAAGAAAACAATACAGTCTTAGATTGATTTGATAAATAAGTATAAAAAAAGTTTAAAAACATAACTACTGTGACACACATCTAACATAATTTTTTTGTTTTTTTTTTCTTTTATGATTTTTCTGAAAATTATCTTAAGAATAGCATAATATAAATTTAAAATATAATAGGCTTTCATTCCAATTGTAAAAACTAATCTAAATATCATATTACTATACAATTTACAATATTCTTTTAAGCATGAATGAGATTAATATGTATAAGTATTGAAGTGACAATAAGTAACACACACAATACTTAACATAGTTCATTAAATTTAAATTTAAATAGAAAATATTATGTAAACATACGATACACAATTTGTACTTTCCATTCACTATATATACAATACATAGTAATCTTGTAAACACACTGTTATAAAATAAGTCTGGGATCATATTTTTAAGATAATACATTGGAAAATAGTATTGTTTAGTGTCATAATTTTTCAATTACTGTTTGGCCGAAAAACCTTCATGCACATTATATGCAGGTGAATATGGTGGAGGATTACAGTATTCTTGGGGAGCATGTTGATCTGATTGCAGTACAACAGTATGAGACTGGCATGATGGCTGTTGTGTATCTTGCTGGTACATTTGTTGAGGATAAGACGCTTGCACCACAGGATGAGGCACTTGTTGCATAACATATGGTCCAGTTTGTACAGGATATAAAGGAGGAGGCTGGACATTTTGATTGGTTATAGAAACAACCGGTGCACACTGTATTGTAGAATGAGCAGCATTTCTTGCAGAAGTGGCTATAAACTTGACCTCGTCATCATAAAAACATTTTACCACGTAAATCTGGTATACTACAACAACTAAAAAACAATTTCAAATAATTAAGATATTCATATAATACATGAAAACAATGTTTTTGATACTTACTACTGATTGGAATGGCAATAGGAATAAAATTTGAAGTTCCATTTTTAAGAGTAATAAAGCCAACAGTAAGGAGGAAGAATACAAAAAATATTGAATTGGTTACCAACCACTGGTTGATAATTTGAGCATTACGCTAAAAAAAAAATTGTACATTAAAAAATTATTTAAACTTAAACTAGAAGATTTAAAATAATAATTATATTATATTATACCATTATTTATATTATGGAACATATAGGATGTAAAATGTATATGAAACTATTTAATATAAATTTAGTATTAATTGGTTCTATAAAATAAAATCATTTTAGTTTTAAAAATTAAATTGTTTAACATAAATAAATTGTAGTATATAATTAACTGAAAATATAATACAACCAATGATAAAGTAAATATGTAAGATAATGGGTAAATAAGATTATTTTAAAAAAGCTAATGAAATTATTTACGAACAAAATGATAGCATTTAAATACTAAGTATTATACATTTTTTTGAAGACCTAACATTCTCTATAATACAATAAAAAGAACAATACAAAATAACTTTTGTAAATTAAAGTTATGGTAACCAAACTAACTAATTTAAGGACAGCAATTTTTATTGAGAATAAGTTATATTGTGTCAAGTAAAAGGCTAAATTAAAATGTAAAAAAACATTTAAAATAAAATAATGGGACTCTGTTATTGATTATTAAATGTCAGATAAATATAAAAAACATTTGAAATATAACATTAGAACTCAGTTATTGACTATTAAATGTCAGATAAATAAAAATACAAATTCTAAATAAAATAAGACTATGCACCAATTGACTATAAATGGTTAATAAAATATAAAAATTATGCAAATGAAAACAAAAATTTAAAATAACATTTTAATAGTACTGTTTTAAATTATCATTGAAAATACAATACAGAAAAAATGTTCATTTTTACATTATTCTGGACTTTGGTAAAATGTTGAACATTGTGATGTTGTCACTTGTGATATTAATTGTAAATATGTCGAAGCTAGATAATTTGAATTTTATAGTGGAGATTTTTGAGGTAGTTCTAAATAGTTGTAAAATTAATTGATTCTGGTTACTTAAATTTACTGATGGTCCTTGTGCTTGAGTTGTTATTTGTTAATAAAAATAGTTTGGTTTCTGATACTGTTATACATTTTGCACATGTTTTAGCTCGAATTCATTCAGCATTTGCAAATGATTCATTTTTACCTTTACTAATACAATTAAGATTGGCAGAAAATATTTCACAGACATCACAATACTTAAGTAAAATATATTGGCAACATTCTGTTCTTGAGTATTATTATTTAAATCCTCCAATAATTTCGATAATTTATCTGTTGCAATCAAAATATTAGACTTTATTGTAGTTCAGGTTTTTTTTTATTGACATGAAGTTGTTTCACTGATAAGCAAAGGTGGTATTGAAGATGAACACTGCCTGATTATCCAAAAAAGTATCATGACTTCATACTGATTTACATAAGTTTGCACTGTCGTCTTTTGAAAAACTCATATTTTTATTTTTTTATTATAGTAAAAAACAATAAAATTGATTATAATCTTCGTCCACATGAAATTATAATTTATTATGACACAGTTGACTGAAAACCACTGGTGCTACTAAAACAAAATCAGTTCCTATGAAAACAATGGGTAGCAGTGCACAGCATAGAGACTGCCGCAGTCAACTACAAAAACGAAACCATAAAATTGTGTGAACAGATTTTTTTTCAATTTCTATTTAAATTTTCAATCAAAGCTTATATATAACATAAATAATATAATTTACAAAAATGTATATATAACAATATATATTGTTTATTAATAAAAATAAGAATTGTACTAGTCTAATAATGGATGTTTTAGATTATTAGCATAATAGTTAAAGTCTTATAAGTTACAGATAATCGTAAATTAATTATCACACAGTAAATATTTAATTTTTACTTTTACAAATTTATATTATGACAACATTTCTAAATGATAATTGCTATTATCATAACATTATTAATATTAATTTTTGAAGTCTACAAATATGTTATTCATGTTTACTAGTTCTTAATTTATTGTTTCATTAAAAATAGTTTAAAAAACCTAATAAAAAAAAATTTAAACATATAATCTGTGTTTAAAATTTATAAATTTGCTATAAAGTTGCGAGGCAAAAGCAAATAAAATAATAATATAAAAACTACAATGTTAGTTTTTCATTCATTTAAAAATTCTAGATAAAAAAAAGAATTATATAATCTGAATATTGTCTATAAGCTAATGTTTTAAGAATATTTAAGTATAAACTTTTAACTTACTGTATATGTTGCATTTTTTAGATTCAAGTTGAGATAAAAAAAATAGAATAATACACATAATTGATTAAATATGAGAAAATCATAATCCACAGCTGTAAGATAAAATCCAGTCAAAACATCACCTATAACAGATACAATATATTAAGATACAATTATTGAGAAAAAATTTAATTGTTACATAATATATATTTATTAATAATATTTAACGTTGGTTAGAAAAATAAATTATTTAGCTTTACACAACTAATACAAATATTTTTCTATTATTCTTATTTGTTTACATGCATATTCATTTATCCAGAGAAAATAAAATGTTAATTTTTAATTTATAAAATAGAATTCTATAATATTTGATACATAAAATAAAAAAATTAATTAATTAACAATACATAGTTTGAGAACAGAAACTAATAATTTTCTTTCATATAGTAGTTTTCTATAATATAATAATAGTAATATTATGATAAGAATAATATTAAAAAAATAATTATCTATCATGTACCATTGTGAAGATTGAAACAAACATAATAAATGTTATATTTTGACATTTTAAGGAATCAAGGAAATATACAATTTTAATAATGAAAAGTTAATATTAAAAATGTAGAAATTATTGAATTGAAATATGGGTACAGTTCAGGCCCGTACTGGCACCTCTTATAGGGCGGTTGCAAAAACATTTAAGGGCGCCTTAATTTTTGTCCTTTAATCGTATTTTTTATAGGCTATGCCTAAAATAGACGCCATACGAAATAATAATAGGCTATAGATGAAGGTCCATTAGATTACATGTTAAAAAATCAATACATATGAGGGGCGCATTATACATAGTAACTTTCATGGGGCGCGTCGTGCATCTGCCCGGTTGCCCGGTGAGCCAGTACGGGCCTGGTACAGTTAGAGCCTTAATGTTTTATTTCCATTTATATTTTATCTTTCTAAAAGTTTTAATCATAGTCCAATAATATGTTATTTATATAAAATGATCCCAGAATTTCATGCTCTTAGAAGTTTTGTTACTCAATTTATGTATAATTACTCGTATAATCAAAGAATGTGCTAAAATTAATTTTAAATTAAAAAAAGAAAAGAAAAAAAAGGTCTTATGACTAGTATACAAACATGAATATTTCAATATAATAAAGAGTGCAATTAATATTTTATGCTATATACTACATATATATGTATAAATAAATAAATAAATAAATAAATAAATAAATAAATAAATAAATTATTGTCAATGCTTACCATTGGAAGAATGGTAATATGCTTTGAAAGGATATGGTGAAACACTCAACTTTGAAAGAGTAGCTACAGCCAAAAATGAACATATTAGCTGAAATAAAAAATAAAATACATATATTAATCGCAGGTACATCACTAAATTGGCATTGGTTTATATCACCTCGTCACCCATAATAATACATAGTATATATCATATATACATATTTAAGGGGAAAGTGACAATAAACCAGTACCCGAAAATGATTCTATATCTGACCTCCAACTATAATTATCAAAATGGTTACATAGGGTTTCTGTAGATTTGAATTGGTTTCAACTTATTAATTTGCAAATTGTACAAGAACACGATAAAATGTGTTTTATGGCTCATGCATTGTAATGCATAATAAAACACTTGAAAATCATGTTTATTAGTTTTAATAGTACTTAATTTTTACTTAGTTTTAACTTTTTTTTTTAACGTAATCTAAAATTCAAAACTATAACTTCATATTTTAATACACTATTAATAATTAAGCTTAATGTATACAATGCAAATTAAAATAATAATTAGAATAAAAAAAATTATAAACAAAATATGTATATTTCGAAGAAAGAAATCATACTATTTTCTTTGAATTTACTTTTGACAAAAATAATTGGTTAGATACTTTATAATATTTTAATCAAGCAAGAATTATTAATAGAAAACTATAAAATATTGTTACCAACAAGATATAAAATGTTAGCAAATGCCTACACAGTTTAAACACAAGCTTTAAATTTAAAGTAATTAATGTATAAAGTGAATGATATTGTAGAACATTATTTAGAAGCGAACTGATAATTCAACGCATTTATAATTACTAGAAGATTTTAGACAGATCGTAACTTAATATAAAAGCTTTGTCAATATGATAAGATTTACCCGCTCGATCCTCGGTTCAATATGAAAAAATAAAAATGATAATATTCATACTATAATTAGAAACAACTTTGTCACAACAAACCTACAACGTTAATTTTTTTAAGTGGACCGTATTTTTGTTATCCACCAAGTCATTTGTAATCTAAAAATAAAAGCTACTGATTTATTCTCATATATACTTCGTACAATAAAATTATTGATCGCTAGATAATCTGAAAAAAAACGTAATCTAAAGAGAGAAAGTAAAAATGAATACGAATATTGAATAATACATAGATAGTGAATGAGAAATAAACTCGACAAGTGTTGAACATGTGAATCATGACATAACTATTATGATGTTCACGTGCATGGAATTTAATATTAAGTGCGACATTACTGCTATACTTATAAGTTATAACAATTATGGGAGTATTGAATCGGACCTATCTAACGATTAACGAAACAGATTACCAGTGGAAGAGGTGGAAACAATAATAACGATTTGTCCATATATCGTATGTTTTAAATTTAGGCTTTGCACTTGAATTATTCTGCAAGGGCTTAGACGTTAAAATATAGTCAAACAAAAATAAAAATAAGTAAGCTGTTTATAATCATTATTTGTGGAAAAGGCACATGACAAAAAGAAGAATAAAAAAATGTATATATAGTTCAAATCAAGTAAATAATAATTTAACAATACGTATAGTCAACATGGAAGTTAAAAGCTACCTATAATATTACAAAAATATATTTTATAAAATTGTTATGGGTAAATATATTTCCATTAATCGAGAAACATCAAAATGCTTAATAATATGATAGACAAACAGATGAAAATCATGTTTCAAGTTCATTATATATTTTAATATTTAACGAATACTGAATTTATTTCGTGATGTGAATATTAAGAAATGAGAATTCTAGGTTGCAAAAAAATTTAAAATAAGATAAAATTAGTCGGAAAATTACCAATTATGGAGAAAATGAAAAATTATCATAAAATCGAACGATCGATCACAATTTTCAATGGAAATACAATTTTTAGCAGTTGATAATAAAGGATAATTATGGCGGTTTAATGGAAATTAGTTTAGACAGAATCAGTTTACATGGCTTTGTTAAATTGATATATTATTATTACACTGTTTAAAGCGACATTTTTAATCATTACCCACGTAATATCAATAATAACCAAAATATACGAGACAAGACTCTAGAGGTTTGCGATGGACAATAGCACACACAAAAGCCCGACGTATATTACACAGATTTATTTTCAAGGATGTTATTTACTAGATTGAAAGGTTAGAAATATAACCAACAGTAGTAGTGGAGTAAATTCAACAAGGCAGTAAATTTGGATTATCCTTGGGTTGAAAATGTCGAATATCGCACAGCATGATATTTATACACACATATAGACACAAATATCGAGAGAATCTCTTGAAAAATTAAATAAAATTATTTTCATTTGATAAAAATAGTGGTCTATTTTTACTAATCGAAAAATTTACTCTAAATATGAATATACTTGTAGTGAAGAAATGATCTCATTTTGATTTTTTCATTTGTTGGTATATGATTATTAATTAAATTATAATTTAGGAATAATAACAACCATTCATTAATACTACATTATTTATAAATGTTTTAAATAAGATACAAGAGTACAATTATTTTTAATAATAGTTATTGGCTTAAATTAAAATTAATCTACTAGTCTGCAATATATTCAAAATTCTTAATAACGAATAAAATATAATTATTATTTTTTTGTTTGTATATTTAAAATAAAACATTATTAACATTTTATAAATTATTGTAGCTTCAAATTCAGTTAAAAGTTGACTATGCACTTAGGTTAAGTTTCAAGTATAATTTAATAAATATCCACAAAATTAAAAAAAAATTAACTATTAATAATACATATAGTTTATATTTCATAAGTAGCGAGCGAATCTGTAGTTCAACCAGTTTAGACTGAAGCAATTAAAAACTATAGAAGAAATTGTAATGTTTGATGTCTAGAGTGTATTAATTTTCAGATTTAAAATATACCAATTCGATCACTAAATTGGTAATAATATTTGTACAACAATAGTAATTAAATCGGTAATTTAAAACATATGAACTATTTCGAGATCTAAAGCATTGATTGAACATATATTGTTACCATTATACAGATTTGGGTAAAACACTTTTTAAAAATATTTATAATTAATACTCGAATATTTCTAGTTTTTCATACATTAAAAATTATAGATGTCATGGGAATTATTTGAAATTGTAACCTAAATAAATGTTATTGTATTGTATTTTTATATTAAATAACTGATAATTTATGATTTACAACAAAAATAAATATCTGATATTATCTTATACAAAAAACTACGCAAAAGAGATGAAATCATTTAAAAAATAAAGATGTTTTAACGTTTAAAAGATATTAGGAACTACCCAAATCTGTCATTAAGTATATTTAATCTATGTCAAGATAACAGAACAATTCAATCATTTTACTCATAATCGAAATTATTCTATTATTTGTATTATAATAAATATACATCTTGATTGTTTTCATAATTGAGACATTCATAATGGACCAATGAGTTTTGATTATGAATAACAAGCGATTCAATAAATTGTATTAATAGGAAATTCTAGTGGCCTAGTCCAGCACCGATTAAAATCAAACCAAGTGGTATTTATAATAAAGTTTCGAATTAAGGATAATAGGCCATTAAACAGATTATTTATATTTATTATTTATAACAGTTTGAATAGTTCAATTTTAAATTTCTGTACAATTTATACATTAGTTGATTAGAGATTATTAGTTATATATTTAACAGTCATTTGATTAATTAATCCGTTAGTCCAAATTATTCATTTCGTTCTTCACTATTAGTCAAGCGTCTAAAAATTTTTTAAATATTAAAATTAATATTTATAGCCAAATATGATATATATATATATATATATATATTATATTATAATATAGGTATGTAACTATATTGTATACTAAAAGGTTGGTATTAATCTATATCGACGAAAAATAATATCAATTAAGTACCGAAACAATAATATCACGACCCATTTATTTTATTAGCAAAAATGTTCGTTGATTAGTTCGGTAAAAATCGAGTATACGTCCTATTACTTTTCTGGTCATATGAAACGCGCAAAAGATAAAAATATTATTTTAATAAGTTTTCCAGTAATAGCAAACAATGTGTACATTTGAATTTCGATATTACTGTTTTCAGGTGAATAATTTTATCGTGTGACAAATAATCTTTTGTACTTATAGTAATAGTTATTTATTATTCCATCAAACGAACATGTTCACAGCATTTAAAATCGTTTTATTCAACTATCGATAAATTACATTAAATTTACTCACCATGTCGAAAATGGATATGACCCACGCGCCATTTCGCACGTTCGAACATCCGAAACAGCATCCGGAGTCTGCCATTGGGCCTGTAAAATCAATGACAACAACACAGTTAAATATCGAATGATCACGGACTCGACCGTAATGCGAGAAAATAACAAACAACAGAGTGGATGGTCGATTATAAATTGTGTACGATGTCGACAACGAAGTGCAGTTGACTACGGACCGAACGCAAATGTGAAATGAGCAGTGTGTATACGATAACAAAACGACGATGGTCGGGTAGCACGCACAACTTCACGTTATCTGCTGCCGTCGACAAAATAGTCGTACAAACATAATACCGTAATGAGGTTTTCTAAATTTAATCAGAGGTTTTCTAGTCTTTTAATTCCGCTCCGATGATCGTTGTTCATTATCAATACGGGGACGTAAATCGGTGTATATTCCTGCGTACAATTGAATGTCTAGTTGATTATTTTTAGATAGAATATTTTTTGTAGGTATTGTTGGTTATCGGCATAGGCAACACTAAGGGGGGATAGGCTTGGTCCTGCTAAATATTCTATAACCCTTCCTAGATTAAAAATAATGAATTATTGATTGTAGAAAGAAACTGCATTTGATTAACTTGATTTTGATAAAAATTATATAAGTGATCGAACAGCATGTGTTTATCCCATTTTTTATAAGATGTGACAGGTGGTAATAAGTATTCCCATAAGTTCACTACTTGTGAAGACCGTTTTACGAATTTGGCTGTTCTCAATATCGAGAGGGATTTTGTAAGTTCGTTAAACAATGTACTAAACACAGAACATTTGTATTCAAATAAAATATAAATTATAGAGTAGAATTTGTGTGTACATGCAATATGGATATGAATTACTGCGGATTTGTTTGTAAGTAAAATATTGAGGGTTAGCCTTGCCAAAATTTGAACTGAACTTAAAGTAGTAAGTAGTAACAAATTTTGTCTGTATGTAAATTAATAAATGGGGTGTGGGGTATAGATTCTGCAGGTCAGTATTATCTTGGTATTTATTGCTCTCTCCCCTATAATGTAAGCGCTAGTTGCGTTAATACAGTTATACATTTATTTTTGTTGCTTAATTAATGAGTGTGTTTATTCTGAGCTCTGAAATTATGTTCGCTAATGAATAATGACAATTTACGTTTGGGAGGTGTTGGCAAATAATTTTTAATTATATATTATAAAGATAAAACTTTATTTTATAATTAATCATGGATGGGAAATCTGATGAACTTAATTTATTTTTCTTTCTCCTCGAATCCTTTTCACGTACTGTAATATCAGGGCCGTATTGCAGTTTGGAGGCGCCCCTGGTGAATCATTGCATTTGCGCCCCCCTCCACAAAAAAAAATTATTTTAATAAAAATAGAGCAAGGTATAGTAAGTAATTAAAATAAATATAAAATTTTCAAATATTACGTGAAAAATATTACATAAGTAGTATTGAAATTTGCGCCCCTTTTAGAACTCTAAGAATTGCGCCCCTGGCTCATGCCCTCTTGCCCTGCTCTGAATACGGCCCTGTGTAATATATACAGTTAGATTATGACGTCTGTAAGTGGTCGCGTCATTTAGGAACGGATTGATAAGAATTATAGAAGGGTAGGTACGCTTTTCACACCAATCATTTACCACGTAATTTATGCCCGTATAACGAAAAATCTAATTTCAGGACTTGACAATTCATAGAAAATTCTGAGTGAAGTAGTGAGTAGTGGTTCGAAATAATTAACTTATCTTTAGAAACACAATCATTTTTGTAACAATATGATACGATATTGTATTTTTAGTATTATTAAATTATTAAAGTAACATAAAAAATTACACTGATTAATCATACACAAAAATAAAAGTTTAAACACTGTTACATTTGTTTACGATAACGCAATTTGTTTAAACGATCCATAAAGAAAAACAATCGGGCAATTTCTTTAATAATAAAATAAGGCCACTGTGACTTTGAACTTTTTAAGTGTTAAGTTATCAGTACTCATAAATATGAACTCAAAGTAATTAATAATTACGCACATGTATACATAGTAATAATTTGCGTTCAATCTCCAGTTGTTTGTGGGTGATCGCGATTATTATTATACTATTATTGTTAAGAAACAGCACACGAATACAGTGTAGAAAACAAATTAAAATTAGACCGTAGTTAAGGTAAGAGCGAGACGATTGCTCGTTGCGTCGTACCATTTCCGCAGAGACGGCGCCAGCCTCAGACGCAGTTATTATTTATTAATAAAATTAACATTAACGGTTTATGATTTGACTGAATAAAAATAAATGGTGACATTCAAAGACAGTTTACCTTGAATAAGGAGTTTGTTGGCGTATTAGTTTTAAAGGGTTTTCGGAATATTTTAATTTTCATTAACTGAATCTGAACGTGTTTTGATATCCAAACAGCTTACCGTCGCATTACCAAAATTAAGCCACAACAAATAATTTTTAACATTTAATAACATTGAATACGTAATCAATAGTTTAAATTTCATATTAATGCCACGTGTTTTTAAATATTTATTATATAGTATGATACGAGGTTTGAAAAAATATTAGAGTTAAAAACAATTCGGCGGATTGGCATGCTGACGATTTAAAACTAATTAAATTATGCTGTACAAGTGTACTTAATATCAAAATTAGTGATGACTGAATACAAATAAAAGATTTTCTTTGAATATTGATAAAACTGTTAATTATGCGTAAATTTAACTCACTACTAACAATTATTTAACATAAATCATTTGGTTAAAATTAATATAAAATATTATTGATATATTAATTAAAAAAAGAACGTTAAGCTTTAGCTTTCAATGTTATACAATTTATACAGGTTAAAGGTTGTTGAATTTGTTCGTTTTATCTTTTAAAAAGGATGTGAATAAATAAATGTTAAATATGTAACTTCGTATAGTTTACAGGTTTGCTAATTTTATTTACTATAATATAGCGTAATAACATAATTACATTTTTACAAATATTTGTAGAGCATATAGTAAAAAATTATTGTAATTAAAGTATTTTTTCAAAACTACAGTGACAACTAGACTCAAATTATAATAATTTTTCATAAAGAATAAAATCCATCATAATATTATATAATATTCCGAGATTCCGTTTATAACTAATGATTAAAAATTGTACTTAAAACAATAATATATAGCTATACACTTATACACAGTAGGTTTACACAAATGTGCTGAAATAAGCTAAATAAGAATGAAAGAAATACAATTGATTATAAAATACTACGTTTCATTATGCAGAGTGATTACTTAATAATAAAAATCTGGTGTTATTTGGTGGGTATATCAGAATAATCAGAAACAATTCAACTTAACAAATTTTTTTTACTTTGAAGTTATGGTAAAAGTAAAATATACCTTCTCCCAGTGGTGAATTTGAGAGAGGGTTACCCCACTTGAACTTTTTTTTTTTACTTGTATTATAACACTGTATGATATAATGAATAAGAAATTCATAAGTCATGACTATAACTTCAAACTTAAAAAATGATACAAAATAATTATTATATTTTGAATATATTATCAATTATTCGATATATATTAAAATTCTATGATATCAATTCGCCCTCTCCTTAAATGAGCTTTAGATCCGCTATTGCTTACTCCAAATATAAACAATACAGAAAATACTGCAATTAATGTTAATTCGAAGAAAATGGAAATATTTTGAACTACAGGTACACAATTGATAACATATGAGGAACTTATAATAACATATATCATCGGTTGACTTATATTTATTATGATTAAAAATGTTAATAAATAAATGGTCAAGTGTTAGGTACTTCAATATTTTATAATAATGGCAAATAAGAGATAATTTTTGTGTTTAATATGAGTTGTTAATAGTCCCTGTATTTCTGACAGACACGTTTAAGTGTTCATAATTTATGGAGGTATTTGGAATAGCTTACAGGGTGAATTGTTTACAATTAAAATAATTTTTCGTATTATAATTATAATATTATTATTATAATCTAAGAAAATAAAAATATCAAAATCTATTCAGAATTTTTGATTTCTATATCATACAATGATGGATTAATGTACCTATTATTATTGTTAAATTAATTAACAGTCATTGCTATAATAAATTACAGTACAATTTGTAATAATTACATGACAAATTACAAGTACCAAGTGTTGAGGTAAACATTTTATTTAGAAGACATTTTACAAATTACTCAAAATTAACTTTACAATAAATACAATTTCTTCTCAATGTATAGGTATATATTTTTAACTAAAGTTTTATGTTTAAAAACAATTTTGAATTAACTACTTATTTGAGAAAAAAATTATTGATAAAATTAATTTTTAACTCTGTGAGATAAAAGTGTTAAGCATTTGAATAAATTGACATTGTAAGTACTATATTTTTGATAGTATTATCGTCTATCTGAAAGACTAAAACTTAAAAGTACTTAGAGGCTACATACACATTGTTAGCGTAGTGTGTATTGTGTAGATGGTGTTATGACTTGTGGATTATTGTTTATGGATAGTCTAATAATATTGTTATTCCATTGTTAGAAAATAAAAAAATAATTAGTTTATTTAAGTAATAATTACTATAAATCAATCAGTGTGATTAACAGGACCTATTGTGAAATTGGTTCAATAGATATATGACATTTTTTGAGGTTGAACTAGGTATTTGTAAATTTGGTTCAATTTCAAAATATTTAGGTAGTTTATTATTCATTTTTTCATTCACAATTATTGTAAGCTTTTATTTTATCATGCTCATATATCATTTAATATAAATACTAACAATACCAAATTTAATTTATACATAATAGAAATAATATAATTAATAACTGATAACTAAAAGAGTAATTATTCTATGCTTTTTATATGAAAATTAAGTTATGTGATTTAATTTTTACAAATTATTTATATATATATACTATAAATATCACAATTCTTGTTTTATATAACAATAATAAAAATAATAATATACATAATTGAGTATACAATAACCATGACAGCCATCAAAAACATTAATACATTTTGAACAAAATGAGGAATTTATGTAGAAATTAATGTAGGTTTTACAACATTGACGCACATTAGGTATTAAGTTAGGGGATGCTAAAATAATATAATTTTACAAATACTTATTATTTATGTTTTCATAATAAATTATTCAGGGACTTGATTTTTTTCTTTTAACATATTTTTGCGCAATAAATCTGTAGCAAAAGTTTAATACAGAAACTCAATGGTTCAAAAATTGGTAATTTTCAGATTTTCTCAGTACTTTTAGGAGAAATTGAAAAGAATTAACTTGTGAGCTACATAAAATTTTGTAATATGATAATTTATGTTTTTGATAAAACAAGAAGTTTCGTGTAAAACTGGTTTTAAGATGTCAGGTAACATAATTGGATAAACATGATAATGAAATATTAGATATTAAATAAATTGGTGTACCTATAGGTACCAGAGTAACATATTTTTTACATTAAATGATTTACTCTTAAATTATCGTAAATCTATGGTTTAAAATAATTTATACTAATTTAAGATGTGTATGTATGTAATATTTGATAATACTGTCGCGTAATATCTCATGATTATTTATAAGGTTTAAAGAAAGAAAAATGAATATATTTACATAGAATAATTTTTAACAATTGAGTGCTTATGCATTTTTTTAAAGATCACTAAAAAATTGTTGCTTAACATAACATATTTAGTGTAAAATATGAATTGGACGAAAGAAACAATTTTGAGTATAGTAGTAGATTTAATAATGTATGATTAGTTATTGGTAGGGCAGAGGACTTGAAACATTTGCATATTTGTTTTGCATAGTCACAAAAATAGCAGAGTACGAAACAAATACGTTTCATGTTCTATATATAAATGCATATTTTGAGTCCTTTTTGTTTTTAGGGCATATTTTACACTTTTTGAGACATATTTAACTTAGATCGATTTTTTCCGAAGTAACATTTTTATTTCAAACAATATAGTCAAAATGTTTGCATAGAAATTTATTTATTTTTAATTTTTGCCGTATAATATGGTTTTTGATTGTCTGCAAGCACACATTTTTCCTAGAAGCAATAATGATCTAACGTCGTTTCTTAACAAAATATTAAGAAAATTAAGTAAAATGTATTTTGTTTATTTGGCTATGGTATAAAATATATTTAAATTATGAAATTGTTTTGACTTGTTTTAAACACTATTTATTTTATAAATTCTTTTAAATAAAAAGGCTGAACAAATTTTTAAGTGCATATTATGGGGTTTTTAAGTCCCTAGTTATCGGTAATAAAAATTACTTATATTTAATAATAACACAGATTTTTACGGATCACAATACAAGTGTAATATTAGAAAGATTTACGAAACTTAAAGAATTAATGTAAACAAAAAATTAACAAAAAAACCTGAATTAAAAATGAAATGAAATGAAAACTAAAATTGTATCCCGTAACTAATTTTTTGTTGATAAAACAAAATAAAAAAATTTCAAATATAATTTAAGCTAGGCAGAAGATGAGTTGAAAATTTTAGTAAAGGACAAAGGACTAAGGATTTACTCTCCATAAAATCATAGTTTTAATAACATAATGTTAAATGTGTATTAAAACGATATAAGAATTTACGATTGGTATACAAATTATAAACATGAACTAAATGTGTGTTATGTAAGCACACAGTATTCTTACTTACCTAAACTGTCGGTTTATGTGCTGTAAATCAATAACCAGCTATCAATTAGCTAGTGAATTAGTTTTGTCTTCAGTTAAATGAGTATACATACGAGCACTGTGTCCTGTGAAAGTTGAGTGAATTGTCAAATTTGTGATTTGCGCAACATATGGGGGGGGGGGGGAATGAAAAATGTGCAACAATATAAATTAATAAGAGATGTGGAAGACGTCGGTAATCAATAATCGTAAACTATTGACTTGATGGACGAATGCGACCGGTAATGATTGTACCAGGAACGTAGTGCTCAAGCAATCGGTAAGTCGTCACGTCGCTAACGTGAATTACGTTACTAGCTATCTAGCGTTATGGAACGACATGATCCTAGAAAAATTGAACGACTATTGTAATGATAGTGAGATGTAAATTAATACTTGGAATATGATCCGGGATCCGAAGTAAAAAATAACTGTGAAAGAACAGACATTATCACGATTATAATCAGTTGCCGTTCAGCTCGCGTATAGATAATGACTCGATGATATCCGAAAGGCCATTTCGGTTGTCGTCGTACCGATAACGTTATCGTTATCACGTGACAACTGTTGTTGTCGACGATTATAATTCGAATTTGGACTTGGACATTGGAACGGCGAAGAACAGCTCCTCAATACTACGTTCTCGAATTGTACAATCTTATAATTTTTTCTAATTTTCCTCACGGCCTTCTCTTATCTCCCTCACCCTGTGACGT
>JASXSY010002387.1:0-18898 GCA_034509805.1 Sipha maydis | reverse complement strand
CAGATAGTAAAATCATTGCGCCTCCAAAATATCTCGAGTCATTGCGTAGATCTTTCAATGTTCGGTTAAGTGCTGCCAATACACGTTTATGCGCCGTTGTACATTCGTTCCAGATGATGATTTTTCGATGCTGATATTACTTAAGCCATTGCGCCATTACAATATTACGTATTGGTTCTTCAATAGTTTGAAGATTTAACGGTTATTTTAATGCTGAATGAGTTATACGGCATTCTTATATCAATATGACTGCTATTCCAGAAGAAGCAAGTGCAGCCGCAATGTTGGATCTTGCACGAACAGTGGCTAAAACTACTAACATGAGGAATGGCTTACCAGTTTCACTAGCGGCATCTAGGAAATATAAATCATAATTTCTATCATCAACTGCCTTCATTCATGTATCATAAACTTTCTTTTCTTGGAGATATAATAGGGGTACATTTGTTTGAACTACTAAATCTAATTCCTGATGATCATTTTTACGTTCCCGTTCCAATTCCTGATTAAATGCGTCATTCATTTCACGATTTGACGCTGGCATCCCTTACCTGACTAATAAACTACCGCATTGAAGGTAACACATGTCTTCGATCAAGAGAAAAGACCGATTATGTATTTCCTCATTCATATTAAAACCGGGATTTCTTGAACTGACACAATTTTTATATAAATTGTCTTTTGACATATCATCCTTGTATTTATGCCGCAGGTTAGATAGATTTGGTGGAAAATTAAATAATAAATAAATCATAACGTAACAAAGTAAATTACTTAAAATATGAAATAACAATATTAAATATTATTAAATTTTTTTTATTCCATGTTAGTTGATTTTTGTTATACCATGTTTTACGTCACGGTCAATGAGCACGGGATAAAAAGTATCCTATATCATCTCCTAGTTCTTAGCTATCATCCAGGCACGTAGTTAGGATTTTACAACTGAGGTGGCTTTATTTTCCCCAATATTTTTCTTGAATGGCTAGTATTTGTCTTGTGGTCAACATATCATTGTAGCTGCCCCTCACATCATCTAAAAATTATATGATATTAAGTAAATTTATAATATTTTTTTTTCTTTTTTTGATATTTAATTCCTAAATATTTTTAATTCATTATAGGAACAAAAGGTAATAAGACTAAAAATGTATACGAAATAAATTTCACTATTATATTATATAAGTCTTAAGTATATCAAATTCATCATAGTTTTAATAAAAACTTAAAAATATGCTATACTTTAATATTTTTTAGATTATTATGGTTTACTGAAAATTTATCTTTCACTCCATCCAAGTTCAATGATTTCGCCAATTGTTTTTCAATACTCATCATAACTAAATTCGATAGACGTTCATCTGTAATTTTGTTTCTCATATATTTCTTAGTTTTCTTTGGCAAGAAAATGTCCTTCCACACGCAGCAATCAATATTGGAATTGTAATTGAGATTATAGCCATTTTGTATATTTTATTAAAAACGATTATGATCTAGCCTTTTAAACATTAATTAAATTATTTAAGCCTTAGGTATCTTCAAAATAAAGTGGGGGGGGGGGGCAGTGGGGTGACCTGTAAATATTTTGGGTGACTGGGTCCCCCTGGCCATCTTTTAGCTACGTGTCTACTATCATCCCACCAATTTTCAGCCAAATCGGTTAAGCGGTTCTTGGATTATAAATAGTGTAACTAACACGACTTTCTTTTATATATTTATATAATTACGAAACTGTTCGTATAAAATTATATTCTGAGATTACATATTTCGTGGTTTTCCGTCACCGACTGGCTGCGCGTGAAATGTGACGTGTCTTCGCGTACTCCGACTACATAAACTGCACTTGTCAGAAAGTCTTTACGCCAATCCGATACCCTGTGGACTGTACACACGAGTTTAAAAGTTTGTTTCGCAATTTGCCAACTTGTCGACATAATTTGGATTCGTAGACGAATGTTTTATCGAAAACTTCGATGACCTGTATCCCGAACGGTTTGGATCGCGCATTTCTTCCGATCTATCCGGTAGTTTATAATAAGATTGAGGAGGGGGGGGGGCAGGGCTGGCTATTTAGTCGGACGAAAGGCGATGAGTGTATTCCTGATAGTTGACTTCCTAGTTACATAACACACGATGAGTTTTGAACATAGGATTCATTGGACGAGTGCGGCTAGTTTAACGATAAAATGTCAACAATTCAAAAATAACATTTACTTTTAAAATATACTTGGGATCATATTTAAATCTGGCTATTGAGTTTAGTTACCAAGTAACTTATAATTTATCTCTAAAGCTTATGTAAAGAACTGTTATATTTAATATCTGTAAACTATTACAGTATTTATGATATTTTTAGTAAAATTTTTTATTCAAATTAATTAATATTGATGTTCAAAACTATTGATACATTTAAGCAAACTAAATTCGTTAATTTAAATTTAATTTTTACTTGCTTTCAATTTTTTACGACTGTATAAATTATACAATTTATCACTACATTTTTAACAAGGCTATTGTATTAAATCTAAAAATGGAAAAAATATGCATAATGATTATGTTTGTTATAACAACTGATAATTTCGAGTAAGTGTACTTTATGCGGTAGAACTGAAAAGATAATATTATTTAATAATTTAATAAATGTTATTTGTGTATTAGAATAAAGCAGTATAAAAATAGCCAACGGCTTTTATTATATTTATTTATTTTTATTCTGAGTCGAATTAGTTGTTGATTATGCAATGAATAAGACTTACAGAGTAAATTTGTTTACAAAAGAATATTTATTAAATTCAGGCTTGATATGGTGTGTAAATTTAAGCACTTAACATTAGAATTGCAGGTGTGAACACGTAAATATATTTAAAACCGCGCATTAGAGGCCATTTTTAAGATCATTATACATACCTATAGGCACTACTAGCACGGTTTTGTTGAATAAAGAACGTGTGATAAAACAAATATGCAGTGACTAATCATTCCTCTTCACACGATTTTCTACCGTTCTTGGAGTATGAACACATAAGGAGTATAGTTATATGCTTCGCAACAGTTGTGGAGCGTCAACCACTCAAACATATGATAGCAATTAAATAATATAGAAACGCACCTGTCTTAAGGGATCGGTATAGTTGTTAAAATACAAAAATTATAAAAAAACAAACCAGATCACATAATGTAGTTAATTACATTATTCTCAAGGGGTAACGGGGTATATAAGGCAGTCTCAAACTAACTAAATTGATGAGTTTAAGCCCGATCACGGTATGTACTTTCAGGCCAGTTTGTTTACTAAATTAATTATTTAAACTTAGAATAATTTCACATTGAAAAAATAAAGAGTTATAAATTTAGAGTAGAAAGTATTTAGTCATATTTAACTAGATCTACATTGATCAATAAGCCGCTTAAATCACTTAATACGTTACTCTCGTTGTGGAGCCGGTACACACTGGCCGGCACGTAATAGTAATTATTGCAATGATGTTTGTACTCATACCGTTTAGTTATTTCGTAATGATAATAAGTCAACGTACTCAGACCACCACAACAATAAAATATATATGCTTGAGGTGCGTTTTGATAGGATTAGTGCTGCATTTACTTATATCAAATATCGGCGAACGAAAAATTGTTTAGTAGCAAGTTATTTAACATTTATTAAATGCCTTAAGTATCATACGTGATATATGACAAACTTGATCCGATAAATTTAAACATAAAATGTCCAATTCGTCTTAAGTATCACATTAGCTCTATTACTAAATGATTTTAGCCTTAGGAATATATTGAAATGTTTCCAATATGGTCACACTACATTCTTTTGAAAGTTATTTTCAACCTTTCTTCAAATCGCAACTCCTATTTTTTTTTTTTTTTTAATTCGACCCCTACAAATAATTAATGATAAAATATAAACATAAATAGTATTTTTATGTACATTTATTTTAAATAGCTATTAATTATAAATTATTAAAAATCCAAGAAATATAACTGATTTTTTTTGGATAATAACTGATCAGTTTTGATATAAATGATCAAGGTAAAGAATACATTTCAAACAGTAAAAATTAACTTTTTATATAGCCCAAAAAACTATTTTGTAGTAAATTATTTCAAGTATTGAATTAAATTATAAGGTTGACTAATCCCTAATACACATATATTTTTATGTGATATTTATGGCAAACGTAGCAAATATAGTCGAGAAGCGTATTTAATACATAATGTAATTGCCGGAACACTAAAATTATATTATATAAATTAATGTATGCAGAAACTGAGAACAGTATAAAATAGGCGGTTTATTATTATAATTTTAGATATTCAGGATTAATGAAGTGATTTCCATTAAAAAGAAAAAAGAAAAAACACAACAAAAGTAAGTAAATAATTTACATACATTTACATAATGATACTATATAATTAAAATGATAAAAATACATATATATATTAACGTGTTTATATAAAATGATAAATCAGAATTTACATATATTATTCCTATTTGATTCTTATCCTTCTTCTCTTTTTCTTCGCTTATTCACCCAACCTCTTAGGTTCAATCGTTCTAATTAACTCGATACATTCTTCACATAATAACTTTTTCATGGTTATTAATGATTACATATTCTTTGGTATTAAATTTAACTCTCCTTCGATCCAACCTTATCCTTGTTTCACGACAACTCTTATCCCCTCCACACTGTCCGAGCTCTAAGCCCATATCCTACCTGGAAAATCGATTAGAGAAAAACGCTTGGAAATCCTCGAAAAATATTTAAGTTGAGCGATTGTGACATACCATCCCAGACCGAGTTTGTCGAGAGGTCGAAAAGACGATCAATCCGCAATCCATCTTCAAATAGTAAATATTCCATGGAACCGCATGCGTTTAGAGATGCGTGTGATCGACGATAATGTATATGCGTTCGGCGCACGTGAACAGTTTTATAACTGATGATTTCATGCACGTAAAGCAAAAATATTATTTGTTCCAGGGTGTGAAAAAGACTGAAAAGAACACGATGAAGGAGAAAACAAAAACTGAACGTCCACCGTGTTGGAAAACAAATATCACTCGAGGCCGAATGAACAATGGTGATCACGCGTACGGGCGCTGTGGCAGTTAATCTTAAGCTGGATGCTGTATGACACGGAGCGACGATGTCTCTCGGATGTCAGTTTTGAGGGGGAGGTATAGTTACTGTAGCCCCCGATTGATCAGCCATATGCTGTCGTAACTGTTATTATCGACATAATCGACTGGGAAATATCACGAAAACGGTTGCTGCGAGTCGCATTATCGCGTGTCGTTTAGTATGTAAATTATCTTATACAACGTGTACGATTAATGTATGTCCGGATTTAGCGTAGCTCAGTATTCGACTTGTGTTAGATGCAGAAGGACGAAGTGCCTAAACAAATTTCAGACATTTTAGCGTTCCACACTATTATTACGTTATAATAATTACGTACGTATATTATACATTATAATTATATTATTGACGACTCTCTTTTTTTTAAAAAATAATCAAAGTCTCCAATATTTAATTTTGCCAAGTCAAGGATCGGTGTGACTAAATACGTCCAACAATTATAGCGATTTATTGTGTTTTTGTCACGTTATATAGACATTGATTGAGTTGTACACAATATTCTTTGTAGTATTATCGTCTGAGACCTACAATTGTCACACGTGGTGCGGGCCATATAACTATGGCCTATATTTCACTAGACCACAATTACTAAACAGTCCATTTTAACGAGGTTAATACCAGATAAGATCTGATCAACCGATATTGAAAAAATCATCGCATAAACAGAAATATAATTTTACATCACTGTACGGGCTACATTGTAGACGAATTTGCTTTAGGTAAATATTATAATATAACAGTGGCAGATAAAGGATGCATTATTAAAACACTAATTTCAGACATAAGGTGAATGAAAACCATGTGAATGACGAACAAAAATATTTATATGACTAGGACAAACTACAAAAAATAATTAGTAAGTGAAGTTAAAAATATTTGTGACTTGCAAAAGAGAAATCGTTATTTTTAAATTTTTTTATTGAAACTATTTTCTACATGTACTCCATATGTATTTAATTTAAAAATGCATTACACGTTTTATTTTTTTTTTGTTATATGCCCCTTATTGAACTTCATTGGTTTTTTTATGGTGAAAAAGTAACTTAAAACTGTCAATCACGCGTAACTCTTAAAGTTTTTTACCGTAAATTTCACTAATATTTACTAAAAGGAGTGATATTAAATCAGACAAGAGTGAGGTTTTTGTAAACTAGTTTTAAATAGTTTGTGACAGTCGTCTCAAAAACACCGGCACAATCTCAATGCTGATAAATAATCTATCCGATAACACCATCGTCGGTATCAAAAGTAATAATCTACGGTATGTTACAGTTGCGCCCATATTATTATTAAGGCAGAAGACTTGTAGCTCTAAAAGAGCTCTAAATATGCAAGCACTTATGCACTCAAAAATTTTTTCAGCCTTTTCATTTAAAATAATATATATATAATATTTATATAATAAATAATGTTTAAAATAAGTTAAAACAATTACATAATTTAAATATATTACCATAGCTAAATTAAAAAATACATTTTACTTAATTTTCTTAATATTTTCTAAATAAACGTCGTTAGATCATTATCACTTCTAGGAAAAATGTGTACTTGTAGACAGTCAAAAAACATATTATACGGTAAAAATTAAAATACATAAATTTTTATGCAAACATTTTGATTGTATTGTTTGAAATAAAAATATCACTTTGGGAGAAATTGATTTAAGTTAAATACGTCTCAAAAAGTATAAATAGCGTATAACAGTGTAAAATATGCCCTAAAAACAAAAAGGACACAAAATATGCATTTATATGCAAAATAAAATTTCAAAACTAGCTTTATGAGAACATGAAACGTATTTGTTTCGTACTCTGCTATTTTTGTCACTATGGAAAACAAATATGCAAATGCTTCAAGTCCTCTGCCCTACTTATTAAGAATATGTCCACAAATTGTATGATATTTGTTACTTTGTGTGCAATTAGGAAACACCGAAACAACGCCTATCAGGACAAAACCACAGGCAACCTTTCCATTTTCATTTATATAAACACCGAGATGAAACGGTATCACTGAATATTTCAAATATCTCGGAATAAGACCACACCGACTATAATTAAAAATGCTTCAAATTCGAGAACATATTAACAATGTCTTCGTTGACGTCAAAAGTAGAAAACATTCATCATCATGTGTTAAACATAATCTATATAAGGAATTCGTTAAATCCCGAATAGTATAAAATTACTTGATGAACTCTACTGGGTTCACGGAAATTGACCTAACGGAATTTTGATACCGTCAATGATGGTCTGTCCGGGGCCACAGTGATGAAATAATAATGTAAACTTGTTCAACACTTAACTACGATCTAGAGTTCCGGGTTCTTCGATAACGACCGGACTCTGAATAACAATTAGTCTACAGATATGGGTCTACAAGAGACATTTGATCTCAAAACGCTTCGCGTGGTATTTAGACCCGTTAAAACTATATGACCGACGAGTGCAAACATTACACTTATATTTCGCTGTGAAATGTATAATTTAGTTGAATGTACATATTTAAATTTAAAATAATAACACGAGTACATATATTTTTTAAGAGTTATCTTTGTGACACAATTTCTGTTTCAGTCGTTTGAATATTTACTATTATAATATTTGCTATAAATATTCGTATCGATTTCGATGAAATTGATGGTTATTAAACTCTTTGGTGGAGAGTAACAAAAATGTCTCGTTCGACATTATGTCGTTGACGATTGACCGTACTGCACTTGCAATAAAATCGAAGAAAATATCAGTACAGCAATTAGGTTTCAAGAACAAAAAAAAAAAAAAAAAATATGGAGTATTGGGATTATCATAAGTTTTTATAAAACTAATGTTAAAAATAGGTAAAATGCGGATGATTTGTTATTCTTTTTATGCACATTTTAATGAGTTCATTACATGGTAAAATCGATTTTTTGTTACTTTACTTGATTACTATTACATAGTTTTTATTTTTCAAGTAGGTATATAGGTTATTTTTTTTTGGTTTGTATCGAACGATCGACACATGAATTCGGTTATCTATATTTCTTTATAAACATTTAGAATAACTTTGAAATATTAATTGTTCAATTCAATGATAATGAATATTAGGCTTATGAAATAGCATAGCTTAACTATATTTTAATATTACCAATTATATAACCATAAAATATTATTGTCTAACAATATTAATAACTTTAAAACAAATTGTGCTAAAATGACGAAACAATTGTATAAAATACGGTAAAGTAGGGATTTCATTGAATGATTTCAAATTATAATAGTAATTATGGACTATAAACAGATCATAGAACTATTTAAATGAGAACATTATGAAAAATTCTAATTCTTTTTTACATGGTGCAGTATATCTATTAAATCATATTATTCGTGTAGACACGGTTGCACCTGAATTGCCTACACGTGGTGCCGTTCATCATTAAGTATAGCACGAATTTTTAAATTTCTATTGTTGCATTTAGTTGTATTGTCATACTCATGTGGTAAACTCACAAGGTTATTTAGAAAATAATTCATCATACGTATATTTTCGAAAATGCATGTAAAATATTTTTATACGTATTTGTATTATTTTTATGTTGATTATTTTAATATTACAACTATATATTTCACAAATACAAAAAAAAAAAAAAAATAAAAAATAATCAAATAAACAAATAAATTCAGTAATTAATAATTATATTAATAATATGACTTGTGTCTATAAAACAAAAATAAATGGTTAGTGGTATTCGGGGACTGCCGCGATAAAGCTATTGCATATTAAATAAATAAGAAGTCGATATAATTTTAATTTTTTTTATTATTCTAGTTATTCAGGAATTTGTATCATAGCAACTACGATATTCCATTAATTACGGGATTCCACAGGTAGTGGTCACGCTTTTTCGTTACGAAAAATTTTTTTTCAGTCACTACACCAAGCCTGCGATAAAAGCTATGCAATACCTTAAAAAAAAAAGAAGTAAACATTTATTTTGTGCATCTTTTAAATAATTGAATAATAATATAATGAATACACTATGTATAATTTTACTTAACAGTTATTAAGCTATTGCATAGCTTTTATCGCAGGCTTGGTGTAGTGACTGAAAAAAACATTTTTCGTAACGAAAAACCGTAACCACTACCTGTGGAATCCCGTAATTAATGGAATGTCGTAGTTGCTATGATACAAATTCCTGAATAACTAGAATAATAAAAAAATTTAAAATTTTATCAACTTCTTATTTATTTAATATGCAATAGCTTTATCGCGGCAGTCCCCGAATGACACTAACCATTATTTTTTTTTATATTTAAATGCATGTTATAGTATGTAAAATAGAATTTTAGAAATAAAATCTTAATGAATTATAATAAACATTACCTGCAAATATCTATTTAAAAATAAAAAAAAAACAAAGAATACGTATATAATACACGTATATAATAGATCGGTAAATATTTATGGGAAAACTTATGTATGGTATTTTGTATTATTGTAATACGTTATTTTTTTTTTTTGTAAAATTGATTGTGACTTTTATTGGCATTGAAAAAACTGAATGAAGAAAATGTTAAAGCGGAATTTATTATACACTCCTAATATAAGAATAACTATTATCATATACTTTTTATTCTTATATAGAAATACATTATGTACAAATGTACATAATACATTTTTCAAAGCGTTAAATGTTGTACTAAATAATTTTTTCTATCCATTAATATACAGTGAAAATTCTATTAATGGACACCTCTCAAAAGTGGTCCCTTCCCAATAGTAGATAATTTTGAATTGTCCAGCAAGAATATATGCACATAATTGGAATTATATAAAACTAATATTCTTATCTTCAAATAAAACTTCAATTTTCCAACCACTAGATCAAAAAATAATTCAATATTTTAAAGTTCATTATCGCCTAAAATTACTTCATTGTATTCCATTTAAAGTAGATCAAAATATAAAAAAAAAAACAAATTTATAAATGGTTTGGATTCAATTTTTTTGATAGAATTCGCATGAAAGAATATTAAACCAGAGATAGTCAAAAATTATTTTAAAAAGTAGGGATTTTTTTCGTCCGATACAATGGAACATGAATATAATGCACAATTGAAAATATTTTTAGAAATTGTACCGATTACTGATAAAATCAAGGACTTTATTTCTATTAATGACAACACTATTTCTATTAATGATAACACTCTTACATTAAACAATACATTAATAATATTATTGTTAATTGTAATATAGACAATTTGTGTGAAAAAGAAACCGAACAACTCGATGAAATAGAAGAAGAATATGAGTCGATTTACAATCCAACGTTTGAAGAAGTTTGGAAAACCATTTAAAATTTTAATAATAAAGAAGATGAGATCGCATTATCAGTGGTTGTTAATTCGAAGATTTATATAGTGAAGAGCAGAAAAAAAATTACACGAAAAAAGATGCAGATTTTTTTCTAACTGTACATAAAAATTAAACTTTTTTATAAACATTTTATATTCACTTTTTAATTTATACATATTATACATATACAATTAAATATAAATTAATATGGACCAATATCATTGTATGTATAACCATTTTTCTGTAGTCTCTCCCTTTAGAGAACATTTAGTAATTTCTCGCAAAAGTCCACTATGTAGAGATTTTCTCAATTGTAAGAAACGTTGGAAAC
This sequence comes from Sipha maydis, assembly GCA_034509805.1. Classification (NCBI taxonomy): domain Eukaryota; kingdom Metazoa; phylum Arthropoda; class Insecta; order Hemiptera; family Aphididae; genus Sipha; species Sipha maydis. The sequence continues at coordinate 8,071 of JASXSY010002387.1, read as the reverse complement.
AAAATAACTGAAAAATTGGATATAATGAATAAATAAATATTTTTTTAGTACATTAATTGATTTTGTACATTTAAAGTTTTTTAAATGTACTTTCTTTTTAAAAAAAAAAAAAAATAGAAAGAACCTTGGTTATTTTTTTACAACGGGACTCATGGGAGTGATTAAAAAACATTATTTTATACTTACAATATAATTTACAAAACTTAGTAATTTGAAATTGTTTTTAAAAATCCCATAGTTTCGTGGATACGAATACAAATTATTCTCAATATGCATTTTATGATAATGATATAAAAATAGATAACGTATAAATGAAGTGGAAATATAAGAGAGCAATATATTATTGAAATTTTATTGTATAAAAATTCAATAAAAATATTAAAAAACTCTAGTAAAACGCGTATTAAACTATGGTAGTAATAATTTTATGTCATTTAATTAAAAACAAAATATAGTTATGAAACAAAAAAAAAAAAAAAAACCGGATGGGCCTCGCTCTGCTGTGCACTTAGAGGTGAAGTGCGACTCTTCATAGGATAGGTCATTATAATGGATTTGTTAAATTTGAATTCAATGATAGGTATTATTGTATATGAAAAACGATTCTGAACGGATTTTTGTAAAATTCGCAACAACTTGAAATTTTCACCAAATCTTTATATTGACGTTTTCTATACATAGTAAGGTTTTCAAAGTATTTTGACATATTTTGAAAACTTAACCATGCATAGAAAACGTCAATATAAAGATTTGGTGAAAATTTCAAGTTGTTGCGATTTTTGGTTTTTGAGTTAGAGCATTTGAAAAAATGTAATTTGTAAAAACGTGATTTTGCGTAAAATTTCCCGTTTTTTTGTATTTTTTTTTATCGTCTTTTTCGATTTTATTAAAAAAGTATTGAAAAATTGGATTTTAGACTAGCTAAAGTACCACCTACATTCACTTTCCTTTTAGAAAAGTTGCTACATAAGCAAATCGAAGCATTTTTACTGCCAAAAAAGGTGTCGTTAGACACAAAAATATAAAAATTAAAAATTAAAAAAAGAACCGGATGGGCCTCGCTCTGCTGTACAGTTAGGGGTCGAGTGAACCTCGCTTATAGGATAGGTCATTATTATAATGGATTTGTTAAATTTGAATGCAATGATAGATATCATTGTATACGAATAACGATTCTGAACGGAGTTCATATATTTGTCTAGGATATAATACATTGTTATTTAAAAACATTGTAAAAAGTATATTTTATTTTGAAACGATAAATATATTTTTCAATTAAGATGGGTTGGCAGTTGCATACAGCAATATAGTTTGTCAGTCTAGAACATTCTACATTATATTATATTTTACATGTAATTTTATGTCAATATTCGATGTTCAAACGCTTATAAAAAAAAATTGTGCCTATGGATTTTAATAATTTTTGAATGACTTTAAGAACTACTTCTGTGGAATCTTCTATTAAATTTTCAAGTATTTTGTACGAGCCAAATTTTTTTTATCACCGATTATAAAAAAAAAATGTAAAAAAATCGAATATTTTAAATGCCTATAAGTGGCTTAAAAATCAATATAATATTTTGAAAAAAATATGACATAAAGGAAATACCAATCTTAACAGTTGGTAGAAATTTCAAAAATCTGCGACTTATACTTTTTGAATTATAAAAAATATTTAAAATCGTTTGAGAATAAATCGCTATTTTATGCAATTTCGTAAATATTTAAATTTCAAACAGTCATAAAATTTTTTCCTCTAATTCCGGTAGAAATTTTTTTAAAGATTTTTGAAGAGTAGCTTATAGATAACCTCGTGTTAAAATTTTGAACCTTTAGTATGAACAGAAAAAATTTTATGAATTTTTATCTACAAAATAACTTGCAAATTATCGTGATTTTTACATATTTCGTATAAATTGGAACTTTGAGCACTTATAAAAAAAAATTGTGACTTACGATTTTAGATTTTTTTTTATCAGTTAAGGAACAACTTATAAGAAACCTTGTATTAAATTTTCAAGATTTTCTGGACAGTCAAAAAAATTTTATCGTTATTTAAAAAAAAAATACTTAAAAAAATTGAAAATTTCAATTGTCTAAATAGCTTAATAAAAGTCAAAATACTTTGAAAATTTAATGGTGTATAGAGAACGCTAATCTTAACATTTGGTGAAAATTTCAAGTATTTACATCGATTAGTTTTTGAGTTATAGCAAAATAAAAAATTTGATTATGTCGAAAACTGGTTTTGCGTAAAAACTCCCGTTTTCCCCAAATTTTTTTATGGTTTTTCCCGTCGCATTTAAAAAATATTGGAAATTTTTGACTTTTGACCCCCCAAAGTACCAAATAGATTCACTTTCCTTTCAGAAAAGTTGCTACATAAGGCAATCGAAGCATTTTTACTGTCCCAAAATGTGTCGACAGACACAAAAAAAAAAAAAAAAAAAAAAAAAAAAAAACACACATCATTGTAAAATCAATACATTCTTCACTCCGTTCAGAATCTAAAAACGAAATCGCAGAAGAGTTTATACCGTTAATACATTACCGTCAATAATTAAACATAATTACAACATATATGATGTTTAATAATAGGAACATGAAGAGAATGATTACTTGTTTGGATATTTATAAGGATATTTATAAGACTTATTAAAATAGAACTCAGAATACTGCGATAAAAATATACCGGTAAGTGAAACAGTTTTACTTGAAAAAATGAACGAATATGCACAAAAACTAAGGAACAATTATCTTAAAGCTAGTAATGGCTGGCTTACAAATTGGAAGAAAGAAATGAAGTAGTTTTTCAAACAGTTTGTGGTAAAAGTGCTTTAGTAGACACAAATAAATGTTCAAATTGGATTAAAAATCTCCTTGAAATATTGGCAAACTTTTCTTCTAATGATATTGTTAACTTCGATGAAACAGGCTTATCCAGGCTTATAAATGCTTACTGGATGAAACTTTAACGTTTACATGTATTGAATATTCGAGTGGAAAATATGGTAAGGAGTGTATGAAAATTATGTTAGTTGGAAATATTACTGATACAAAAAAAATTAAAATTAATTGTCAAACTAATGATACCCAAGTTTTGTATAAAAAATTAAACCTTTAACATTTGACTACAGACCAATGAAAAATTTCAGATTAATTCGTTATTATTCAGTCAGTGGTACTTAAATTTTGATTTAAAAATGAAACTATGGAGTATTTTTAATTTCATAAACAAATTTTACAGCTCATATTTACGTTAAGATTTGTCGAGATATATTTTCATCATTAATTATGAGTACAATATCTATGATTCAGCCTAAGGCGTTGTACAAAAATTCAAAATATTTTATAGAAAAATAGAATCGGACAGTTAGTCAGGAATACCGATAATAATGGATAATTTTCTATAAAAATGCTCAAAAAAATAAAAATGTGTAATAACCAATATCAATACACTAACATTAAATTGCATTACAATAATTGCTTTATAAAAATTTCGTTTCAAAAATAATGATATTGGTTATAATATGATACCAACAGATTATTCAAATTCTTATATTGAACATTAAATTAAATAGGTAGTTATATTAAAATATTGAAACCATTGAAAATATTTGTGAGTGAACAGATGCACCACAGAAAATAAGAAGAGTCATTGAAGTTTCAATTCAACAAGTTAATCAGGTTCTAAAAATATTAAGAAAATTTGTTGAGAATACTATGGGTACCAATTGAAAATAGTGTTTCTATGCATTATAAAATGTGTAGTACATTGTATTTGTAAATAAATCTTAATGACGGATTTTTTTAAATAAATTATCTTATTGTTATTGTTTATCAAATTATATAGATTATGTAGATTGTACATTTATGTATTAGTAATGAATTTTTATTATATTTTTTTTTAAGAAAACTCAGTTTCTCAATTTCCGATTTCAAACTTATACTCGTAGCAAGATTATTTTATGAAACTTTATTTTGCTTACTTTTGCGATGACAAATTTCTTTTTCATCGATCGATATAGAAATAAAACAGTATTTGAAAACGTAATATACATATATATATATATGTTACGGGAAAAGTGGAAAATTCGGATAATGTATAATACTTCACAATTTACATTGCACAATATACCTCGGACATTGTATACATGGTCCGAATTTTCCATTTTGCCCGTAACATACATATAATAATGTATTTTGTTCGATACAATTAACTTGATAAATAATTTGATTTTACAATATTGAGTTTTTAGAAATATTATTCAGTTGATTATGAGTGTATCATAATAACGATAAGCATTCAAATATATGTAAAGCGAATTCAATAACGTATTAATTTACTCGAGTAATCTTTGAGTTACTTAGTCCAAAAAATATTTACATTTAAAGAAAAACACTCAATCTTTGCATTCGAAAAAATATTTCAATACATGCTTATTAAATTCTAATAATTGAATCCGAGGTTCTTGGAATTATATAATTTAACTCGAATTGTAAACAATGTAAAGTTTAAATTAATATATTCTCCATTTTAAATTAAAGTTGGAGAATATATATATTAATATATTAATATACCTATATATATATTTTAAATTAAAGTTGTCGGGTAAACTCGTTTAATATAAAATATTTATTTGGTCCTATTCTCCTTAAAACAGTTTTCATCCTAAACAATGTTAATACCATTAAATTACGAGTAATATAATTATTATAGCAACTTTCACGATTAAATAAATTTCAATTGTACTTATCGGTTCGTAACATATCCTACATATCCCTATCGCTCTAATTTTCCGATAAGAATCAAAGGTTCTAAATTAAGACGGACAGTATGTTGAACATAACTAACATAAGTACTCAATTATAGCTTTTGAACGCTGTTTTAATTTTTTGAATTAAAAAAGTAAACATCATTTATACTTTTACAACAACGAATTTTAATTTAAAATTCAATAAAAGATATTGATATAAATAGTTTCGTATTATATATTATTATATATTATTTATTTTATATTTAACATAAATAATATATAATATTTAATATAATATATATATAATATATATATATATATATATATATATATATATATATATATATATATATATATATATATATATATATAATATATATATATAATATATAATATTGATATAAATAGTTTCGTATTATATATTATTATATATTATTTATTTTATATTTAACATAAATAATATAAATAATACGAAACTATTTATATCAATATCTTTTATTGAATTTTAAATTAAAATTCGTTGTTGTAAAAGTATAAATGATGTTTACTTTTTTAATTCAAAAAATTAATATATATATATATATATATATATATATATATATATAAATAAATAGTGCATTGAATTATAAAAATATTTGTTAGAAACTTTTTTTTTATGATTTATGAAGATTGTTATAAGACTGAAATCAAAAAATATTTATTGTTAAAGCATATTAATAAAACATGATATAAAAATGTATTATTTAAAGAATAATAATAATAATTATAATAATAAAAATTAAAAAATGAATGTTTTATCCGATTTTTATTTTACGGTAAATATTTGTAAAATAATACATGTTAATGCACCCGTAAACAATATTTTACTATCGATTACCTTATGGACCAATGGCTAATTTTATATATATATAGATTTTACTATGATAACGTTCATTTTAAACGCTGATTTATATCAGTATTTGTACAGTACAAATTTTTAACTGTGGTGTATGCAATATCATATTATTTGAAAAAAAAGGCTTAAATATTACATTACATACATTCTGTGATTGCGCTACTGTAAGTGTTTGTGTACACGCTTATTCAATTTGGTGTATTAGCTGCAGTAATGCAGTATGACGTGTGTGAACATCGTAGCTTTTAATGTCGCTGTAGGTCGACGAATAATAATTAACGTTGAGTAATCTTACAAGACTGCATAACGTTCAACCATAATAATATGTTCTACAGTTAAATCAATTAGTTTGTAATTAATATGATTGATTTTTATTTTTTTATTTTTTGATGTTTTCATGAATGGATGATTCACATTAATGATTAGATGACGTTATCGGATTCATAACATTAAAATATGTTTATACGATATTTTGTGATGTTACAGTGAACCAGAGAAATATAATAGATGGCAAGGAAAATATATTTCGTACATAAAAGTTAGGTAATGTTCACTACATTATGTCTATTGTTGATACGTTATACGGTGACACATTTTCATATTGTATATTATATTTCTTGTTGGAGTAAAATATGAAACTTGCTGATGACAATACGATACGACTGCAGCTATCCATTAGATCGAGCAGAAAATAACAAGGACGTGGTTAGGATAATTGTTCATTCGATATTGAATCCCAGTTAATAATTTAGTTAAATGTCATGTCCGTTATAATAATAATAATAATATTAATAATTTTCATAAAATTACATATTAATTTTATTTTAAATTATTATTAATTACACAAACTAATCTAATTATTTCCTGTATTAATTAAGTACAAAAATATGTCATAAGTTGCTGAAAAAAACTAACACACTTTACTCGAGGGCAAATAATGATACTGAAAATTTAAAAATGAGCATAACTAGTAGAATAGTGTATATTATTATATTTAAAGTTTCTGTGTTATAATTAAATTGAAAAAAAAATGTTTAGGAAAAACTTTAATTTGTAAATATATTTATTTTATTTTCTATAAATTCATACTTCAATTCAAACTTTTAAAAAATGATGAAATAAATAAATTAAAACTTATTATATACGTATAATGTATAATGTTTACGTTGTATTATAATAATAGCACTGAATGATGAATATGAAATATAATTATGAAATTAGTCAGTTTTATTAAACGTCTGTACAGAACTATATAAGATTTGTTCAGTATATTTTCATTATGAACATGGACGAATTAAATTTAACTTTTATATTATGTTATAATTTATTTATTAATTCTCAATAATCAGAGTGTATCAACTCAAGCTGAGCTAATACGTTTGTACAATTTTTTCAGTCTTATTGGTGTGATTCTGCTGATACACCATCACTGCTTTCCCTAATCAACTTCAGGGTCAATCCGCGTTTGGTCCCTCCATTTGTAACTCTTAGCTACTACTAATTATGGTTGCAATAATCCAATACTGACCATCTGCTGTGCCTAACTAATGATCGTCTTACCCTATATTTGTTAGCCTTCATTACCTAGTTTTTAATCATTTACTCTGATCGTCCATACTGAGTAAATAGTTAACCGTTTCGCAAATATACTTTTAACTATAAATAACTGTGTTTTTGGTATCACCTGTATTCGATGGTAATAAATTGATAAATACAAAAGCGGTACACGTACGAAATATTCAGAACAGTTTATAAGTTAGGGACATCATGATGAGTGCAATACATTTTGAACCAAGATAGAATTTCTAACTTCACTCGAAATTCAAATTAATTCTACGTGAATTATAATAGAACGTCGTGAATTACAATACAAAATATAATTGTGAATATGCGTAAAGACTAGAACAATTGTATATTTTAAGTTCAGAAGACTAACAGCTTTAGTTCGATAAAGAACCAACAGTTGGATTTTAGTTTCTTTGTATTACGAAGAAAATCTCTTTGTATATATATATATATATTGTATACATATTAAACAATTAAATTATTTGGTCTGCGCAATATAATGACTGGGTTAATAATACATTCGTATTAACCTGAAACATTCCTCTTTGTTACATACTTTTTATCTGTTCAATAATTTGATAATAAAAACACCGAGTCTATACTTGTAAATACTAAAATAGGTCAAACTCAGTGGTGTTCCCATAGAGTATACTACATATAAAATCGTATACTCTCAACATTGTTTTAAAAATTCATTGTTGTACTCATACGGAGTAGTATTAAATTTAATTAGTTTTACAAATTTTAATTTTAACCTTTTTTATCAGAATTTTATCAGAAAAATAAGTAGTGTTTTTTACTAAAAAATAGTTATTGACGGTATAATACGTGTTTACAGTAGTCTCAATATATT